>JAEUYN010001800.1:0-93715 GCA_018257835.1 Euura lappo
TCATCCGCATTGTCGTTACTTCCGTAACGCATCGCACGCGTTTCTGTTGCAATCCAACATTCGATCCCCTGAACGACCGTTTCGCGATACAAAGCATATATATAATAAAAAGAAAAAGATGGACCGAAGCGTCGGCAGGAGGGAGGGAGGCGGTTGAACGATTAAGATGCAGCTCCGTACGCAGTCGTCTGATTGCCTCACGTAGCGGATGCAGCAGGATACCGTAGGTAGAGGTTGGCATGATTCCGTCCCGTCCCATCGCATCGCGTCCATCGCGTCCATCGCGTCCATCGCGTCCATCGGTCGTCCATTTCGTCCATGGTGGTTGTGATGGACTGGTGCTGGTGCTGGTTCTGCTCCTGCAAGAGAGACTCCCGCGGTACGTCCCTCGCCTCCGTGTCTGCAGTCGTGTCCCGCACCAACCTGCACCACAAGGTTTTATATGTTGTCCGTCCGTTTGTGTCTATACGGAGTCGGGGGGGTGGGGAGGGGGTAGCTTACGGCCGCGGCCGGGCCGCGCGCGGTCATCTGCAATTACATGCTGAATCTTTAATGGAACGCTTCGAGCCTAGAATTAGTCGAATGCCACGGAAAGCTATCGCTGCATAATGCGCCTTTCGTACACATTTATACGTTTTATACATTTATGTATACATATATATATATATATATATATGTATGTATAAACACTCTTCCATAGCTACGTCTGTCTACATTTGCGATACGATACCTACGCATCTATATCCGCTACGTATGTGTCAGGGATGTAATTCAATGCTGCTGTACTTCTCACAGCAGACAGGATGGAAAAGTTTCGCGGGAAGAAAAAACGAATGTTATATACATACTCTTTGGTGCATCGGTGTATTATGTGCCTTCGACTCTATCGTGAGATCGAATACACTCGATGTTTAGATGCTCCGAAGGCTTTTTCGCAATTTTTTACACGATCTGATATTTCGAAAGAAGCATGGAAGCAAAGTTATACCAGCTGTCTCTTCACCATTTTTTGGTGAAGAAAAACCTCAGAAATCATCCTCGAAGCACAATTTTCATAGGACGAATACCAAACTTCTTGAATATCATCGACATACCCGCATAAAAAAAGGTGGGAATCGGTTTTGGAATAGAGTGAGGGGTGAATCGGTAGCAAAAATGTGTACACCATATTTCCCAACATTTCGCGACATTTCGCGACATTTCCGGCCCTTCGTACATCAGATTTCTTTTGTGATTCACCCATCGGAATAAAGATATCGATAAAACCTGGTATTTGACAAAGAAATACACATTTTTTGGGCCTACAACTCTTTTCACACTTGTTGGTATCAAGGGATACCTTCGAGGGTCGAGGATTAAGTATTGGCCAACCAAAAATGATTCTCGTCGGCAAATTAAGTACTTCGCGATGAGATAAAAATCGAAAAAAAATCAAAACAATAATAATAATGCCTGAAAGTTATCAATAAATTGTTCAAACAAAACATTGTCTAACAAATTCTCTGGTAACGTTATTTTTTTTTCATCTCAAATAAATGCGCAGTTTTTCTGAACACACATGCATTTTTTAAGAATGTGGAAATTTTCGAAAACGGAAATTTCAAAATAGTGAAAAAATTCTTAAGAAATTCATGTGTATTCAGAAAAATTAGGGCATTCATTTCAGATGAAAAAAAATACCCTTACCAGAAAATTTGTTACACAATGTTTTGTTTAAACAATTTATTGATAACTTTTGGGTATTATTATTATTCAAAGTTGATACTTTGATTGTCTTGATTGTGGTTGATTTTTTTCCGATATTCATCTTATCCCGAAGTACCTAATACTGTCGACGAGAATCACTTTTGGTTCAGAATGTACGGCCAATACATCCTTAACAACTTCCAGCGGGCTACTGATAGTATGACTCTTCGATAACCCTTCCCAACATCATTTCATACACATCCAATCGTGAAATATGTAGTTAAAACAGTCATCTTATGAAATACTTAATATGAAATGTCTGGGAGTACGTATTTCGAAGTGGTCACTCCCTCGATGCATGCGGTCTCCGGTCCGAGGAATCTGAATAGTCAATCCATTCCCTCCAATCTCGTTACAGGCTACTTTGAACTGTTCCTCGGTAACTCGAACTGAAATTGCACCGTCTAGGTCTCTAAATCGCCTTTGTACTTTTCTACAATCTCGGAATATAGTTGCTCCAGAGGTACCTCGACTCTGGTCAAATTCGTTCGTTTTCATCCGCATATCGGAGATCCGAACTGAGTTACCCTCAGGATGAGAATCTTTGATCAAACAAAAATCGCGAGGAGGGATGAATTCAGCGGCTTTTTTTTAAGACTCGTATTTGAAGTGTTGGATGACGATGATTCAGAGTGCATTCGATCGGTAATCTCCGACTGGTCGGAATCCGAAGGTCCGATCGCACGGTTGGCGGGGGGATATTCGGGGGATAATCATACGGTATTTCTAGCATTCGGATAATTTCTTATAATAAATCAAGCGTAAGTGGTTCGCGCGAGATGGCATAAACACACGGTGCATCTTTCTTCTCATGCGGTGCGCCAAGCTGCAGGAAGACGTATCTATTGCAGCTATGTGTGGGTACGCGTAATGCATATTCTATCCTCTGGTAACCAATCATAACGCACTTTACACACGCGCCAGCTGCATCGGGACCGGCTCATTCTTTATCCTAGTATCATCCCATGATCCGGGCCTAACAAAGATTATTCACTACCCTACCTGATCCTCGGAGCGAGGATATGCAGCGGTTAAATTGTACCCAGGATTTAGGCGGTTTGGACGCTATGCGGATGTCAGCAGAGGTTTATATTATATGTTCCATATGAATCGTACAAAATTGTACTTTTTATTATGAGATACCAGTTAGAGACGCACTTTCTGATCCCTCAGAGTAAATATTGCTTCTTGTTACTTGAAGTCACGTGAAGTCAGTCAAAGTCTGAAGTCTGTCGAAGTCGCTTAAGGGGACCAGCTTGATTGAACAAATTCTAAATACTTCAAAGATCATTTATATCTTGACCAACGTGAAAAAGTGCGTTTTTTTTTAAGCGTAATGAACTTTGGTCAAGATATAAATGATTTTTGGAGTACTGGTCTGACTTCAAGTGACTTCGAGTGACTGAAACTTATATCTCAAGTTGACTTGAACTGACTTCGGTAACTTTAGCTGATTTCAACTGACTCCTCCTCATCTAGATGTACATCTGACTCCAAGAGCGGCCAACCCCTCGCTTCGCGGTCACTTTTCTTCATCGATGGTACAATTTGACCCCTGCAGTAGAACCCATGTATTTCTTATGGGATGGAAAATTACAGTTGGCTTCTAGGACCCGTGCAGAAATTTGAACTGGAAGGCCTGGCTACTGTCTAGCGCCTGGTAGTGATTTACTGGCTAGCGCAATCTGTACAGGCCCTGCCCTGGCACTGGCGAGTTCAGCCCAATTCCGCGTTCTCTAGCCAACACTGCACAAAATCTGGCCAGTGATCACTAAGGATAGTGATGTTCAAAATAAAAATCGATAATAAAATAATCGGTGTTTGAAAAGCCTCGACCAAATCGATACATCGCTTCTGGATTAAGGATGTATTGGCCGTACAATATATCTCAACCAAAAATGATTCTCGTCGACAATATTGAGTACTTTATGATAAGATAAAAATCGGAAAAAAATCAACCACAATCAAAACGACAAAGGTATCAATTTTGAATAATAATAATGCCTGAAAGTTATCACAAATTGTTTGAACAAAACATTGTTCAACTAATTTTCTGGTGACATTATTTTTTTTTTTCATCTCAAATGAATGCCCTAACTTTTCTGAATACACATGAATTTTTAAAAACTTTTGTCACTATTTTGAAATTTCCGTTTTCGAAAATTACCGAATTTTGAAAGATGTAAAAAAAAAATTGGAATTTTGGATATGGTTTCGTGAAAACGATGTTGATTACAATCCCGAAGTTTCCGGAGCGTGGAACAAATAATTTCGTAAACACAGCTCCTTTACAAATTTTCGAAAACGGAAATTTCAAAATAGTGACAAAATTTTTCAAAAATTCATGTGTATTCAGAAAAACTAGAGCATTCATTTGAGATGAAAAAAAATAATGTCACCAGAAAATTTGTTAAACAATGTTTTGTTCAAACAATTTGTGATAACTTTCAGGCATTATTATTACTCAAAATTAATACTTTTATCGTCTTGATTGTGGTTGATTTTTTTTCCAATTTTTATCTTATCTCAAAGTACTCAAAATTGACGACGAGAATCACTTTTGATTGAGAATGGACAGCCAATACATCCTTAACATATTATGCCGAGCGTTGATTTCATTTCTCATATCAATTTTTTTTTCTTTCTCAATATCACTATTTTACACTCAGATCACTCGGAATGCACTCAACAAACTTATCAATGGTTCATTTCGTCTTCGTAATTCAAATATCGCAATTGTATCATATATAATATTATATCCGACTCTATCGTTTGCAGTTATACACATGGGACATTCTATTTCAACTCGACCAATGATTTTCCCTCACCATTTTTGATTCGCTTCACGTTTTCCAATATGATTCTTTGATCTCAAATAAGCACTCCTGAGATTTTCAGATTTTTCCCACCAACCTTAAATTTTATATACTTATTCCACCCCATCTAAAATCATCGGTCGAGTTGACATGGAATGCCCCATATATTATATTTGAATCTAGTGGATTATGCGAACCGAATTAATTCATTTATTGTCTACATCTGAGGTGAGATTCTACCTCGATTTAAGCATGAAAACCGCAGGCAAACCGAAAAAAAACTCAATAAGGGCTATAGTATACATATTGTTAAATGGGTAAAAATCTCTAACAAGACATTTTTTCTGGCTAATTGGAGGGTTGGCCAAAATCTGAAAAATCGTGATGTTTGAGGAGGGTTTTACCCTCATTATTCATATTTTACGTCATATATTATTTTCAGTCATATGAGAGTTACGCTAAATATAAAAAAATACAGATTCTCTCGGTCCTGGTAAGAAATGAAGAGCATCTGTGGACCGATTCTGGCTGTCTTGGTCTCAGATTGTCCGGAAGAGATGCCATTATGGATCAAGAGAAGGAATTATAAAAAATATAAATAATTCCTCCGTAGAGGCATCGATTATCAACGATTGAAGACCAAGATGGCTTCAATCGGTCCAACGGTACTCCTGCATCCGTACCCCGTGTAGAATATGATTCATAATTGGAATAATCCAAATGACAAATCACAAATTTAAAAATGTTTGAAAAAAAAGTTGGTTCTTTCAATTACTACTAAATATAAATTACATTTGTACTTACAAACATGGCATTTTATTACGAAAATGGTCTTTCTTATTGTAGACATAATTTACCATTATGATATTTCTGATGACCGAATTACGGATGTACCTCGGAATTTTAATGTCGATAATTACACTAAATATTCGGTGGTTTCTAACACTTGCAAATAATCGGCATGTACCCGAAAGCAATGATTATCATTAATTTTTCAAAGATTTTATTATCACAATTCAAATTCGCGCGCCGATATTCCACGTGATCGTTTGGAGGTTATGTTAGGGACATGCTGCCGGTAGTGGAAAACAACATTGTGATTTGTGACTATTACGAACGAACGAGGGGACCGGAGAACGTCGATTTTCGTGAAAGTAAGTAGATTTCAATGATATTGCCAGTAACTTAGCTCAAAAAAACAAGCTGCAAGTATTCGATTACAATTTAGTTTCGGAAAACCTGAAATCTTACGCATTCTGGATATTCGTGTATAACCTAACCTAAAAATAAGTTCAGTTATTAAGCTATTGTTCAGTTGTTACATTTTTTATGAATTATTGTCGCAGATGTCGGAACATAAACAAAAAATCCGAGAATACTAATCATTAAAATTCATTAATATTAAAAAAAAAATGTTGCCGCTCTCTTGTCCATTTATTGTGTCCCAATGTTATATTTTTGACAGGGAGTCACAGTGCAGCTTGAATTCTCTTAGGACCTATTCTGATAATTATTCCCTCTGATCAATGATACATATTTTTTATGGATATTTTAAGCATCAAAATCCGCAAAGTCAACAGCGTCAGAAGTATCAGGAGAACCTGCGTCGCTACTCGCGACAACTTCTACAACCACCTTTGACTCTTCACGTCAGATATCGTTGTACAAGATACACTACCTATCGGTATAAATTTGGAAACTGCCTCCATCACACAAGGTACTCGAGCAGTTTACATTAGTGTTTCGTTACATTCCTGCAAATTTCTTCATCTTAAGGGAAGGCTTCGGTGATATTTTGAGCAGTTTTTCAATAATGGTACTATCGGCTGTGGGATAAAATTTCAGCCTCCTGCGATGAAAATATAACCGCAAGGAATTTTTGGCAGCGGTGGGCGACATCTTCTCCGCAAGGTTCCTTGCGTCTGAACTGTCATCGCAGGAGGCTGAAATTTTGTTTCAAAGATACTACCATTATTGAAAAACTGCTGGAAGGATTTTTTATACACCTCTTTTTAATATTGTAAGAATTGAAAAACCTATTATTGGCAAAAATTTCACCGAAGTCTCCCCTTAACTTGTTTAAATAATTTTGTCAAATTTTTCCCAGAATCCGGAGTACTTGAAGTTGAATCACTACTGGACGAACAGCGAAGCTCATCGAACAATGATCTAAATTTACTTCATGCTACGCAGAGTATGTAAATCTACCTTGAATGAGAAAATGATAAACCAATGGGATTTCAAATCTTGATAAGGAACAGGGTTCCAAGATTGTTTTTCAGTAATCGATGAAATTATCCATATATTTTGTAGAGCTCCTTCAGAACTGAATTGAAAGAGTGGTAGTCTATTGCTTACTGAAATCAGTGGGCTTTGATCAATGTCTTTCATCAATGTATATACATTTTTTTATCATGATCAGAGCTTCGAAAACTAAATATTCACTTTTTATTATTAACAAAGGTGTTGTGTCCGCAATAACTATTATTATAGCGATAAAGCATTGTGAAGTACTGAAGTACCTTATTACTTTGTTACTTTAAAAAAAATTCAGAAATGAAAGTCGCATTATTGTACGCAGTGATAACAAAAAAAAAAGATACTAGCATATTAAATTAACAGTCATTATTTTATCCGTGCTTTATTCTTTTCACTAACATAACAAAAAAAAAGAGACTAGTATATTAAATTAACAGTCATTATTTTATCCGTGCTTTATTCTTTTCACTAACATAACAAAAAAAAGGGACTAGTATATTAAATTAACAGTCATTATTTCATACGCAATTTATTCTACACAGTAATACAAAAAAAAAATAAAATAAATAAAAGGACTAGTATTAAATAAGTCAATGTTTTATACATACTATTATTGGTACTCACTAATAACAAAAAAAAAGAAGGAAACGAGTATTGAATAACAAAAATAGTTACTATTATGTACTTTATACTTAACAAAAAAAAAATGAATATAAAATAAAAACAGCAGAGATTGAAAAAAAAAACTATTTTTGAATTTATCTTTCACCCGCCTTCTTCCCGAAAACTATTTCTATATAGCTACTTGCACGGATTCTGGCTAGACACTGTTGACTTCACTGGCCAGACCCTAGTCAGATCTCCTGGCTAGGCACTGTGGAGAAATGTGTTACACGCCAGGCCTGGCTCAGCCCAGCTGAACTGGCCATTGCCAGGCTAGATTCATGGAAAACTGGCCAGGTACTAGGCCGCGCCAGAGTTAAATTTCTGCACGGGGAGGGTTGATAAATTCACTTTAGATTTCGAACAATAGAGCAAAGTTAGTTCCTTGATGACATTGTTTTTTATGGCATCGTTGCGTTTCGAAATGGAGTCAAGACGACCAAGGTGATCAGAAACAGGGCCGTTTTCCCCAGTTTCCGTCTCTCTTCGGTGTCGGGAAAAATGTTACCGTGGCTCCTCCGGGCAGCCGGGCACCCGGGCCAGCAAGACTCCTAATTTTAGTGTATCGGGGTACCCGGTAGCCGGCGTGCGGCGTGCGGCGTCCTCTCTCGGGGCCCGTAGGGCACAGGAATTACCGAGTCGTTGATTGCCGGCGTCCGTGGGCCCCGGACCCCGGGGGCCTCTTCTTCCGTTCGAGAAGCCATTGGGAATTTATAAAGTCTAGCCGAATGGTAAGTGCAGGGTTCCCCTGCTGGCCTCTGCCACTGCCTCGGCGATCTTAATTTTAAGAAACTTTCTTTACAGAATTATACTACCTCATTTTTTTTTTTTTTTTTTTTTTTTGCTTTTAAAGCTTTAGTTTATTCATATTTTTTGTTAAAACTACTTCGCCGGTATAGGCAGTAGGTACGCATATTCCCGAAACTCTGAAATCATGCGAAAATTGTATGGTATTTTCATCCACGGTATAAATGCAAATTGCCTCTGGTTTCGCGAGAATCGATATAGACATATATATATATATCGACAGATTATTACGGGTGCGCAACTTGTTTGATATATACCTATTTTTTCAACCACAATGCAGACCATCCTCTTATTCAAAATCCTTTGATTCTAATCTCATGTCGACTCACGATCGGATAGAATAATCTCCGTAAAAAGGCACTGAAATCTTCTCAAAATTGATCAAACTTCATATTTCCAGGGTTTTTTTGTTTCAAACATTTTATTCTGTAAAAAATTTTCAAATTTTCAAAATTTTCTTTGAAATTGATTCGTGAGTCGTAAAAATGTACCCATTTCAATTACGCTTGAATTTTTCGATTCAAAATTTCGTTCCCAGTTTGATTCTTGGAGGCATCGAATAATTTCAGCCAATAAAAGCCTCTTTTAATTTTTTTAAATTGTCGAATTTAAAAAATTGCTTAATTCTACATGTCAATGTCAATTCCTGAAGTGAATTTAAAAAAACATTAAATATTGATTATTGCATAACTAATGACAAAAATACTCACTAGTATCGGATCCGAGTGGATCTACTTGGCTTCAATGAGCAACAACGTTTCGCTGTGAGTATCACATCTTATACTTATCTCAGATCTACCTAGATTTGAAGTAGATCAAACGATATCTGGGCGGATATACGTGGATCTAACAAGCATGAGCATTAGAAAATGACATTATATCAATTCGAAGCCACGTAGATCTACGATTTTCCAAGATTCAGATCTACGTGGATTCAAATTAGATCTCAAGAGAGGGATATTGGACCTAAACCATCTTCTCCCGGGTTTGTTTCAGCATAGCGAAGGCCCGCCACGTCTCCCGTTCCCCCAGAGAAGATTCAGAGACACGCGACATCGAGCGGAGCAGGTATGTGGGTACTTTTACACGCTTATACACGCGCGCGCTCTACGCTCGAGAGGCGGCAGTCAGCGGTTCGCGTGGCTCGGAGAGAGAGACGAGTGAGAGCGAGAGTGAGAGTGAGGGGGAAAAGCGCAGCAACAAGTGGCAGTTTTCACGGATTTTCCCGTGCAGGCCGTCCGCTTCCGCTTTGGCTTTGGCTTGATCGCGTCTGCGGGAATTCAGGGTCGAGCCGAGGAGTTTCGGGCTCTGTGCCTACGGTGGTTGAGCCGGGTCCGGGTCGCCCGCCCGACCTCGACACCTCCTAACCCTAACCCTAACCTTCGGTCTCGCAGCATTTTTCAATCTTATCGAGGGATGAGGAGGGGAGTGGACGAGTGTCTCTGACGAGTTATTATTCCGCTCCTCGTACAGCCTCCTCCTTATTATTGCCATTGCGATCTTTTATAATGAAATAATAATTCGAGGGTCGGAGGAGGTGGGTCTGCGTTTGTCGACTGCACTGCACTCGGTTCGAAATTGAAAAAAACCATTTAGTATGGATGGTTATTATAATAATGCGTGATTCTTCTTCTCCTCCTCCTCTTCCTCCTCCTCCTCGAGCATGTATCCTGTATCTGTACGTACGGTGTACGTCTACGACGCGACGTACCAGTCCGACAAATAATTGCACACAATTATCCGATGAATTACATACCCCATGCTAATGCACTAAAGCAAACAATTATTATTCAATCGTTATTATTAAAGTACTAGCCTCGATTGTACGGAAAATATATACGATCCCCGTTACGAAGAACAGAACGAAAAAAAGTTTCAAAATTCTCACCACTTCTGGGTTCAAATATATTTTAAAAAAATTCACTTTGTATTTGTGTTATTTCACAATTTATGTCATTTCAAAATCCAATTTTGGGTCTCCAGTTATTTTTTTTTTTTTTTTATTTTCAATTTTGAACTAAATTTTTTTTTTTTAATGAAGACAAAGTGCGCAACATTTTATTATCAACAATTAATAATTTTGTTACTGACTGAAGGAAGAGAGAAGAAAATGTCACGTAGAAAAATCGTTGCAACTTGACAGCTGGAATAATTGAAAATATATCATTTTCGAATTCAACAATTGATAATAACGATGATGATAATTCGTTTATCGATAGGAAAGAAACGTTTGAAAGTTTGAAACACGATTTTACATCTCTTATTATACCCTGAAATTTTCATTATTTCTACTTTCTACATTCCAAAAATCGAAATTGAAGGAGTTTCTGAATCTGAACCTGCTAGTGAAAAATGTATTCGCACGATGCAAAATCCCAATTGACATTATATTTTATATTCCACGTAGTTCAGTTCGCAATTCGATTACGATACACAGACCGTAGAGTGTAGAGTATGTATAAGGGTGAGGGTGAGGTACGAGGACGGTCACGTTCCCCGCGCGGGTGGTCCTCGGCCCCTCGGCCTTGGCGAGATCAACAGACGTCCGCTAATCTCGAGGGGCAGCATTGCGAATCTGATATGGAATACGGAATTATTACCGTAATTGTTTAATCCACGTTTTTTTTTTCGACATATAATTGAAAATTAATATTTCTTTTTTTTTTGTATCATTCTTCGTTATTATCTTACGTCATTGTTTATCAATTATTTATACATGTCCGCGTATACGCGCTACGCTAGCTGTTAAATAGGCATGAGAACGAGGCGCATAGTAATTAATTATTAGAACCTGTGTGCGCAGAGCCTAGACCTAAATACTTAATATATAATCTATATATATATATTATAGATTATATATTCTATATACCGAAAGCTCTTATGCTCATTGGATCGGTTGTATCCGCGTTATACGACGAAGGAAAGGAAATCGTTTAGCATTTGACACAGTGAATGACAATGTGAATCGGGAATTATTTATGTTTTTATTCTCTTCAAATAATGAGTACGACGTTAATTCCCACGGGGTCAAGACCTTGTTAATAATCTACCCGTCGCTATACACGGGTTAAGGATGTCGTACAGGTTGAAGACTATTCTCTGCAATTGATATTGTAACGATGCCAACTTTTTATACTCACAACTGAGAGAGAAGTACTTGAGTTACGGCAATCTAAATTTTTGTTTCAATATCAGAATAGAAAGAAGAGCAGATTCACTCGAGGAATTTGTTGTACAGTGACAAAAGTTCTCAGAAATGAGGTTTGAAACAATCGTTTCCCCCAAAAAGGCACTTTTTTGTCGTTTTTTTTTTGTGATTTTTCCTAAATATACGAAAGTAACTTACCTGAAATACCGGAATTACCGGAAATCCGCAATAAAAAGTTTGTTTTTTAAATCGCATTATTTTGGGCCTTCTTCAACGTCGACGTCTTACCTCCATCGATATCGGTAATAATCCATTGCGTCCATCGGGGGGATCTAAAATTCAAACTTTTTCACCCTACCTTTGAAAATAACGATAACGAACGTGATAATTTAAATTCGTATTTTTTAAATCGATCTCTGATCGGAGGAGGAGCTGGCCTCCCTTCCTCACTCTTTTAAACCTCGCTGGCCCATTAGAATGATTCCAATGCATTAGTCACATGCTTCGCTATCATGCAGCCACATAATATCCAAGTTGGAATACATAATAACAGCGCTCAAGCACCAAGAATCTCGTCTCTCGTCTCTAGACAGTGTTATGTAAATTTAAAAGATACGTTTCGGCCTCAAATTCCTTCAGTTTTATTTTTCCTCTCCTTTTTTCACTGATTAATCCATCAGGATTCCTTTTTATTTTTCCCCCAATCTGCGTTTTTTTTTTTTTTTTATTCAGAATGTAACACCGATGATCCTGAACAGATATATACGCGAATGGGGTATAAAAAGCGGGCGAAAACAAAAAAACAAAAAAAAAAATAAAAAAAATAAAAGAATATGAAAATTCAATTCCATTTGTCATTTGACAAAAGCTGGCGCTCGAGAGCAGCACCGGAGCACCCAGGCTATAGAGAGTCTGAACCTGAACGGCCGCGGTGTGCAAACACACGTCGAGTATGAAAAGCATGGCCACCATCCACGGTATGGTATAGTATAGGGATTAAAATACTACAGAGAAAAAACAAAAAAAAAACAAAAAAATAAAGAAAAAAAAACGAGAGGGGTGACGCTCCGCGTGTACTCCACGGGTGACACTAGGGTGCCAACCAATAACTAGCTATAGCTCCGCGAACACCCCCGCGGAAATCGTGGATCCCGTTAGGGGGAGGCGACCCTTTTCGCGGATACGCGAGTGTGGAGGGCGGGAATTGGCTTGACTAGAGTCTAGAGCACTACAGATATGTTTTCGCGTTTTTTGTTCCGTTAAAAAAACCTTGACAATATAACAGAGAAGCTTGAAAATATCAGACAATGTGAGTGTATCTATATTGTATAATGGCCTGTTTTCATCGGGATTGGAGTTTGTGTTGAGAATAATTGACAGTTCGCTTCGTTGAAAGTTTCGAATGATGAAGTAACGTCGTCGTGACGGTTGCACACAGTTTTTTTGTTTAGGATTATTATAATCGAATAAACGTTGAAAGGGTTGAAAGAAACTGTTGGGGTACCGCATCACTGATTACTACATTGTTATGTCCCACACTACACTTCAGATGTGGTGAGGGTGTTTTTGTTAAATAAATGATTGTTAGAATTGAAATTGTTGAGTCCTTGGTTTTAGTTATGGAATAACTTTGATAGTTGACGATTTGTTCAGGGCTGAGTGTCCAGCTAGTTGATGTTGTCGGTTTGACAACTTGTTGTGTACTGTATTTTGGAAGTCAGTAGAAGGAAGATTTTGGAAAAGTGAAAGAAGAAAAGATTCAGGATTGGTCAGATTGATACAGTGGGTTAATTTCTCTGATTGGTAGGTAAATTTGAGGAAACTTAGGATCTTCATCATATAAGTAGGAGGTACTTAGGGTCGGAGTTGGGTACATGAAATTTGTTGGATGAGTTATGTGGGTACAAAGTTTATGATGGACTCCAGAAAGTGTCGGAAACAATAGAGAAGAAATTTGTAGAAAGTCACGTAGGTAGGGTTGTAAAGAGAACTGGAAATTTTCCGTTAATGACCACACATTTGGTCGCCAAATTTTCTGGTAAAAAATAACGAAAATTTGTAGAAACGTTGAGGGTTTTATGGTCGACTTCCTTTGGGGCTTGTATTAGTCTATTAACTTTTTTTCTGTACCGGCACCGTTTTTATTTTTTCTCTCTAGTAAAGAATTAATTTGGAGAACAGATGTTTGAAAAATACATACACTTGAAATAAGATTGCGGAGAATCGGAACAGATTACAACGAGCACTGATGCAATACGAAAACGTCGATGATGTGACAATAATTATGAACACGACGTCAAGATTAGACAATGATAACGATGATTATTATCAATTTACAAGGTTTAAAAAGAATATAAAACGATGATCAACAGTTAATTGACAATTTTCTAAGACACGAAGTGATTCGACTTTATTGAGTCATTATAAAAGAAGAGACAGAGAGAGAAAGAAAAAATTAGTACCAAATGAATTCCTTCATGAATGGAATCTTTTTTTTTTCTTTTGATGTACAATTGAAATATAAAACAGTTGAATCAATACTTCTTATCCTTATCTATAATAGCATTCTTTTTTTTTTTTTTACTTTTACGATTCAAGTGAATACATAATACACAAAGGTCGTAAAAATTAATGTAATCTGCTTGTGCTTGTCGATATCTTGTGTAATATTTCCTTAATTCAAATATCAAATCTTCCTATAAATATTGTTATTTCGAGTATTTATCTGTAAATTCGTCAAACATTCGTACAGCGCGAGATTACGGTACGAAATTGTAATAATAATAAATAAAAAAAAGAGTATCAATCTTCCTTATTGTATCCGCTATGAAATTTTATCATAATCTTGATTACAAAATTATCAAATCTAGTAGCGATTCGGTACAAAATGTGCGTCAATTATTCATCAACGAGATTATACACATACACAAATTATCCATACCGGGTGAATTCCTGAGGACTGAACAGTCTGAAGTTGGCTTATAGAATCGAGAAATTAGCTTTCAGACCGAGAGGCTATTCACTACTGAAATCAGCTGTACACTCAGGTCTGAAATTAGTTGAAATCAGACCGAGAATCGCTTTTGAAAAGTACAAAATTACTCAGTAATCACTGGAAATTAGCTGTAATACTTCTAAATCACAGAACCGGCTGAAGTTCTTCTCAGGAAATCGGTAGAAATCAGTCAGAACTAAAGGAAGTCGTATGAAATCATGAAAGATTGTGTTCCTCGATTCCCGCCAACTTCAGACTGTGCAATTTTTTCTCTCCTTCGTACACACTGGCGGAATAAAAAATCGAGTCCACTTGGCATGAAAAATCTAAAAAATTGGTCAATTTTGAGAGATTTTTCTTCTGTTTAAAAAACGAAACATCAGCTTTCGCACACAGCGGCACGGCACCAGGTTACGACCTTCGATCGTTCGCGTGGCGTCCATCTCCTACGCAGAGCACGGAATGCATACATACGCAACGTATAGTTGATAGCACATATACGGTTTATGCGTTAGCGTAATTAAAAGCTCCGTAATGTCAGCAACAGCCATGGTTGTATTATCGGATTTACAACGCTGTGTGACATGGGCACATAGCCGGTCCCTCACCCACAAACCCCAAACCCTGAACCCCGGTATAGTCGCCGCCGGTCTCCCCGAGTGACCCAGTACAGAACAGAGGATCTGGACCCTGATCCTGGAGGTGGGTCACGCATCCGACGTTCGCCATCCACCATCCACCATCCACCATCCACAACTCGGTTGTTTGCGATTGATTTGTACTCTCTCGCTCTCCCTATAGGCCTCCCACACACAAAACATTTTCTACCCTCGAATCGTCCGCGAACGAGGGTCAAAAAAATTCGTGGGGAATAATCTCGTTGGTTTTTTTTCGTTGTTTTATTAGAACTGACGGATTTCAACGTCAATATACGATCCATTTTTTTTTTCGCTTGGTTTTTCCGTTTTTTACAGAGGCCTCGTTGTAGTAGGTGGTAATCGAACGGTGTAACGGCTCCCTGCGTGCCATGGGTCGTCGCTGTTGCCATCCAACGGGCGTGAAATCACAAAAGGATCAAAATTGAATATCGCATAGAGACAGAGAGAAAAAGAGGACGGTAGCACACGGCAGGTAAAAAAAAAAAAAAGAATAAAAAATGAACAAAACAAGAAAAAAAAATGAGAAGAAAAGCGTAGAGTGGCTTGTAAATTATTTCGCGTATAATATGGTTAAAAATTACCAAGTTTAATATTAAATAATTCATTTTAATACAACGCTCGCGGGTTTCGCGGCCCGGGGGCCCAACGGGGGCGCGGTCATAAATTTGTAAAGTTAATAAATATCTAATGGATACTGCTTTGTAGCCCAAGCCCACCTCCTCCCGTATACGTATGGTATAGGATTTACTTTCCACCCACCCGAGTCCCTCGACTCAAAACCGTCTCCTTCGGGCTGTTCGATTTCATCAAAATTTAAACAACGATATTTTAGTTATGTAGGTACGAGCAGCTTCGAGCAAACTGCGTTATCCAGACGTCTTCTTTTTTTTCATCGTCATCGTCATGAAGAGGGAAAGAAAGAAAGAAAAAAAAAGCTGCATCGTGACGCAAAGAGAGAATAATTAAATCTCCAGAGGCGAGGGAGAGGAGGGGGGGGAACCCCCGGCTCTGTTCCGCGATCCATAAAAATGTCGGATTTTTTGAGCGACGGGCAGGAAGTTTGTAGATGGACAAGGCCAATTGTTTATATTTACCCGAACTAACAATGGAAACTTGGTAACTAATATACGAGGATAGGTAAATTGTGTCGTAGACACGTATCACGCATCACGTGTATCGCGGTGGTTATACGGATATAGGTATGTACTATACACTGTATACTGTTAGGTATTCTGTTAAAGAAGTGTACTCGCAACTTAGGTTTCATAGGTTTATTATAAGAGATATCAGTGGGTGTTTACATGTCGGTTGCCCGGACGAGACTGTCCGTACAGTGTAGATATTTGGCAGTCAGTGTGTGTGTGTGTCTGTTGGAGCGAGTGCATGTGTGAGTGTTTGTATGATGTGTGTACATACATTACATCTCTCCCCTCTAATTAGCGTTTCATTTGCGAAATGATCCTAAATTATTTTGTTTTAACAAATTATCTGTATTCTGGAAGTTATGCAAAATGTAATGTTTAGTGACTCTACTTCAGTTTTTTATTTTGAACTTTACTTCTAAGTAGGTAGCGATTTTCTGTTTTTTTATTAATCGTGGTTCCCTTCATCTTCACTGGTGACTTTTGTTCAGCTGTTTCGTTCCTCTTCAGTGATGATTCCGGCGAATACTTCTCGTTTTTTATGTCAATCAATTGGTTTATGTGTCGTTTATGTATAGATCCGGTTTCCTCTTCTTGAACTTCGTATGACAGTGGTCCAGTCTTTCGTTTTACAATAGCGCGTGCCCATTTCGGTCCGTTCTTACTGTGGTATAGCCTCATGCGAACTTTTTGGTTTACTTTTAATTCTCGCGTTCCGTCTGGTGTCTCTGTCGTTCGAAGCTTTTTTGTTTCAGTATTGGGTTTCATTCGGTCGAGTGGGATTCTGAGTTTTCGATTCATCATTATTTCGGCCGGAGTAAGTCCCGTAGTTCTCGATGGCGTAGTGTGCTGCTTCAGAAGAAATCTGCTTAGTTTTTCTTCCCAGTTGCCTTCGATCAATATCTTCAAATTCCTTTTCGTTGTTTGTACTGCCCTTTCAGCTAGTCCATTCGCGGCTGGATGATACGGTGCAACGAAAATTTGCTCGATTCCGTTCCTCTTGGTGAATTGTGCCATTTCCGCTGATTTGAAAGGAGTACCGTTGTCCGAAACTATCATATCGGGTGTCCCGAACGTCGCGAAAATTCTTCTGAGTTCTTCGATTACCCTTTTTGAGACCGTCGATGGAACTCTGCTCACTTCAATCCATTTGGAAGTTGCGTCCACCACGATTAGGAAACTTTGACCTCGGAAGGGCCCTGCGAAATCGATGTGTATTCTTGTCCACGGATTTTCTGGAATTTCCCAATTTTCTACTGGTGCTCGTGGAGGGTTGTTCCTGTTCTCCTGGCATTTGTCGCAATTGCTGATCATGGCTTCGATATCTTCGTCGATACCAGGCCACCATGCATAAGAGCGTGCATATGCCTTTGTTGCCACTATACCGCTGTGGTTTAGGTGCAAGTATTTCAAAACTTCACGTTGAAGGTTTTTTGGTACGACTACCCTATCGCCTCGTACGATGCAGCCTTCTTGGATAGTCAGTTCGTTTCTTTTGACCCAAAAATTTTTTACGATTTTTGAGGTCTTCTTAGGCCATCCGTTCTTCATGTAGGTTTTAATTTGCATCATTGTTTTGTCCTTTTCTGTTTCTTGTTTTATTTCTTCAGCCGAAATCGGATTCCTGGTAGTTCCTTCCAGCATCAACACGTTTGCAAATTCTTCATCCTCTGTTGCTTCTTCTGGAAGTGGGAACCTGGATAACATATCCACGTTGCCATGTTTCTTCCCTGGTCGGTGAATCAGTTCGTATTCGTAGGCTGCTAGAGTTCTTTTGTATCGTTCTAGCTTTGGAGAGAGTGTTTGTGACCTTTTACTTTTTTGGTTGAATATTCCTAATAAAGGCTTGTGGTCAGTGATTAACTTGAATTTTCTTCCAGCCAAATATTGGTGAAAATGTTCTGTCGCCTTGATGAGCGCCAGTGCCTCTCGTTCTAGTTGCGAATAGTTTCGTTGTGTTTTGTTTAGAGTCTTCGAGCTGTACTCTATTGTTTTTTCCGAGCCGTCAGACATTTCGTGTGCCAAAACTGCTCCGATTCCGATTGGTGAGGCGTCAGCTGAGACAACTATAGGAAGTTTGTCATCGTAGTGAGTCAAAACTTCCGAGCCCATCAATTTCTTCTTTAATTCTGTGAAGGCTCGTTGCTGTGCGTCTCCCCATTCCCATTTTTTATTTTCGTCTAGCAGTCGATGCAAAGGTTCCGCGATTTTTGCGCGATTTTCTATGAATCTCGCGTAGAAGTTTATTCCTCCCAAGAAAACTTGAAGGTCCTTCTTATCCTTTGGAACCGGGATCTGCTCTATTGCTCTCAATTTGTCTTTCATCGGGCTGATTCCTTCTTCTGAGATGGTGTGCCCAAGGAAATCCATGGTTTTTACGCCAAAAACTGATTTTTCGACGTTGATTTTCAGGTTTGCTTCGTGCAAACGTTTCAGGACCTCTTTTACTCGCTTGTCGTGCTCTTCTTTAGATCTCCCTTGGATCTTGATGTTGTCGATGTAGATCTGCACTCCTTGGATCCCTTGTAGAATCTTCGTCATGAAATGTTGGAAAATCCTAGGTGCGGCAGTCAGTCCATCGAGAAGTCGAGTAACCCTGAACAGGCCTATCGGCGTGCTTATCGTCAGGATTTCCGAGGTTTGGTCGTCCACACGAAGTTGTTTATATGCGTTCTGCAAATCTATCTGAGAAAATATCTTTCCTCCGTTCAGCGTTGCGAAAGATTCCGTTACAGTCGGGATTGGGTATTCCGAGTCTTTTATTTCTGGATTTACCGTGTCTTTATAATCTCCGACTATTCTTATTTTTCCGTTGAATTTTCGCACGAAGTGAGCGGGAGTCGCCCAGTCCGATTGCATTACGGGGATAAGCATTCCTTGATTTATCATGCTCTTTAGAGCCTCAGTGGTTATTTCCTGTAATGCATAAGGAACGCGTCTTGCCTTTATAAATTTTGGTAGGGCGTCTTTCTTCAGTAAGATGCTTATCGGAGTTCCGTGATGGCCTTCTAACCTAGTCGAAGTTATTGAAGGAAATTCGTCTATCATTTTTTTATAGTCCGTTTCAATCTTCTCGATCCGCTGGATACCCACTATTTTAATTCCGAGATCCGCGAACCAATTTCTTCCGAGTAGATTTGGGCCTACTGTGTCCTCCGTAACCGTGAGCGGGAGTTCTCCCTTGAATTCGCCGTATTTTACCGAAACGTCCGTTGAACCCATCACGTTTAATCGTTTTTTTCCGTACGCGAAAAGTTTTACCTCCTTCGTCGACCAATGCGGTGTGCTATTTGGCCAAATTTTGTTGAAGGTATCACGGTTTATTATGGATAGGTGAGAACCGTTGTCGATTTCAAATGTACACGGTGTAGAGTTTATCTCGACTATCACGTTGTATTCCTCGTTATTCTTCGTCGAGTTTGTTTTGTGTACAATCGCGTTCGAGAAACAATCGCTGTCCTCTTCTATCTCCGTGTTGTCATCTTCTACACGATGAGCTTTGGATGTTTTTGTCTTCGTGGATGTTCTCTGTTTACTTTTACAGGCTCGACTCAAGTGCCCGATTTTGGAACATGTGTCACATTTTTCATTTTTGTAGAAACAATCTTCCGCGGTGTGATTTCTATACCCGCATCGGTAACAACCCTTTTCGCGATTGCCCCTACTTTCTTTCTTCTTATCCTTTCTTATTATTTTATTAACCGATTTCGATTCTCTTTGTTTAATTATTTTTTGTTGATCGAGTGTCGATTCTGCGCTGCGAGCAATTTCTAGAGCTTTGTCTAGTGTGAGTCCGTCGGGATTTGTATCCGTCACCATTTCTTCATGTCTTCGACACAAATATCTCTGCAATTCTTCGTTTCTTATGCCTGCTACAAATCTATCGCGAAGCATTATTTCCAACGGTAATTTTTGCGTTGGGCCTCCGAATTTGCAGTCTAGTGCCAGCTTTCTCAATTCGTGTACGAAATCTTGCAGTGGTTCGTCCTCTAGCTGGTCGCGTTTATGGAAATGTATTCTGCTTAGCAACTCGTTTGTTGTTTTCCCGAAATGAGCTGTGCATTTTACTAATATTTCCTCATACGACACCTCTTTTGGTGCCTTGGGCGAGCATAATGATTTTATTGTAGGGTATATTTTGGCACCTACCGCGGTAAGAAGAGTAGACCGTTTTTTACTTGCGTCTATTATGTTGTTGGCTTCTAGGTAGAACTCGAATTGTTCGATGTAGTCCTCCCATGTTTGAATCGCTGGTGCGAATTCCAATAGTTTTCCTATTGCTCTCGCCATTTCCTCTTCTTCCTCTTCCACTGAACTATATTCACTGTCACTTGTGTCAATGTTTTTTATAAAGTCACGAAGTGTTTTTCTCACAGTCTCAAGGTTCGCTTTTTCAGGAACCGTCACTTTGAGTTTTTCACAGATTTTTAATAGTTCGTCTTTGGATTCATCTTGAATCCATCCTGTTTGTTTTTTCCTTATGTAATTTTCGATTTCACTCCACTTTGCTTTATCGCCCATTTAGTGTGCTAGCTTTTTACCGCACGCGTGATTCTTTATTCCTCGTCGCCATTGTTAGGTATTCTGTTAAAGAAGTGTACTCGCAACTTAGGTTTCATAGGTTTATTATAAGAGATATCAGTGGGTGTTTACATGTCGGTTGCCCGGACGAGACTGTCCGTACAGTGTAGATATTTGGCAGTCAGTGTGTGTGTGTGTCTGTTGGAGCGAGTGCATGTGTGAGTGTTTGTATGATGTGTGTACATACATTACATATACATAAGCGAGTGCGTTATTTTCAATAATTCAACCGTATCGTTTGATATGGTAATGTCCGTATTTTTTCATTTCCGCTCGCCTGATCTCCGCGGTGCTTGATACCCGGGCATGTACATCTACATCTACATCTACATTGAGCTACTGTGCTACACAGACCTGCTGCTCCTGCTCGCCTCCCCCGTAGCTGTAGGTACCCACTGCACTACTACGTTACTACCTACACATGCACAATGCACATCTATATGTGTATACAATACGATACGAGCGAAGAACCGAGTTGCAGGGAAACGGAGTGCAAAGGTCCGCGAGGGTCTACGTTTCATCATACTTAACGATATGGCAGATATCGAGAACTAACCTGTACCTCGAATTCCTGTATCTTGAAATTCCAGATACCTACTGTATAAAAAATGATTGTTAATTTACACTGTTGAAAATATCTTGAAATTTATTATAGAAGCAGGAACTAAATTCACAAATCCTGGTGATTGGAATGAAATTGATATGAAACATCTCGAAATTTCATATTTGTGTCTTAATATTGAAAAAACATACCGAGCTTTCAATCACTTATGATTATTTTTTAGTTTTCAGTGACAAAGCGGGGTTTCAGTCAATTATCAATAGTCCATCGAATTAAAAGCTAAAAATTTTCATTTTTTGGTTTATTCTGCAATATTTTATGATCCGATTCGGCAATTATTGTAGCCGTGGAAAAGCATTTTTGAATGAAATTATCATGAATTTTCATATCATATGAGCATTCAGCCGAATTTTGAAAACATTCTGTACGTAAAATTTAGTATAAATCTTGGCTACGAAATTTTCGAATGATTTTGAATCTTCAAAACTGTTATATGAATATTTAAATATTTAAAAAGTTGCTATGCATGTTCTTTGAATTTATGAACAAATTATCAATATTACTATTCATGGCAAAGATACGAAATTGTGTACGAATTTGACAAAATTGTGTACTAAATTCGTCGTATTTGTTAATTAATTTCACTAAAACGTGAAGTGATTTCATGACTCAAGTTCACAACAAACATTTTTTACAGTGTACATACTGTGCTGGATACTGAGGGAAATGTACACCTAGACACGAGAATAAAGATCAATTTCCCGATTTTTTTACGAGGAAAATGTATAATATTGAATTGATCAGATCGGGGTGTCGATGACTCTCTGTATTATTTGATGACTAAAGATAAGAATTAGCTGTGGCTAGCTACCAAAGATTACAACAATGATTAATCCCTTCGTTGTTGCAAAAGAAAAAAAAAGACACTGCAGTTTTATCGTTTCCGTTGTTTCCAACAAAAACTAAAATTCTGTTATCTCCCGAGTCTGTTTATTGGTAAGTAAAGTAGGCAGGTATATCGCATTGATACAGGAATTATTGGTTGATTTTATTCGAATCCCATGATCGTTGGACCCCGACGAGATAGATTCGGCACACTAAACGCGTTACGCGTCGAGCATAATTTTGTCCGGGATGCACGGGGTGTACGGATATAGGCAGGTACGCATTTATCCGTTTCGTATAACTGTATCATACACACTACATGAACGAGTCGATGCTGCCGCTCTCTCTGCAATTATATGACATACATGCCATTTTACTATACACACAAACACGCGCGCGATCGACCTAACGACGTTTTCAAATAGCCTCCGCCACCCCCCTCCGATCCCCTGTTATCAAATATTCGAAATCATTCCCCAGGATTGTGCATTTTCATGATTCGATAGCCAATTCACCGTTCCAGTGCGTAACCAATACCTGCTTTGACGAACTAGAGGCAACCTGCGTATCTGTTTATGATACCTTCGATGTGATTATGTGTTACAATTATATTGTTTTTTCATTCTATTACCAAGTCGATTTTATTTGAGACAAGTAAATGAATTACTTGTATATTATCACCAGGCAAATGTGTATATGAATTAAATCTAATTCTTATCATTTTGATCATCTACTAATCACTGGATCAAAGAAAATTTAGTGGCATAAAATACATAGCTTTTGACCATCGTCGTCAATTAGTGAAGCGATTTCCTTGGTAACAGACATTATTCTCTTATCGAACAGATTTTTTTTCCCTTCTCCGTTGCTGTTATACGAGTAAAAACGTTTATTGTAGATTCCGTGGATCGTTATCATCCAGTAAAAAACTTTATCACTCCGCCAAATTTCAATTACAATTCAACAAAAATCTGTTCTATAGAAGCTTTCGTTAGTTGACGACGTTATAAAAGTACTGTATAAATTTTCAGCCGATCGGACGAGTCGTTATAATGGAATCGACGCCGTTTTACAATTCACAAGTTACAATGTTCATTTATTTTTTTTTTTTCAAATTAGAGCTGGGATTTCAATCTTCCAGACCGTGTTTGATATATTTTTTACGGCACAGGTATTGAAAAGTCACTTTTTGAAGTCTGCAGTTTTCGATCCGTAAAGTGACACTTTGTACCGCCGAGTTCCAAGTTGCGGTATAAAGTCTTTTTACCGCAATTTCGATGCGCAGTTCGAAGCGCGCGGTCAAAAGTCGCGGCACAAAGTCTTCATTCAAGTAAAATTAGTCGTCTTTATCGAGGATGCAATATTAAAAATCATATAGCGTCCCTTTACAGCGTATTTTCAAGTTTAGCGCGTGCGGAAAAGTTCGCGTGGTCCAGGTACTTGAAAATACCTAGTTCAGGTGGAAGAGACGTAGGTGTGAATCTCGGTGTGAATTTTATATGTATTTCGGGTTTAAATTCTCTCCTCGCCTCGACCACAAACATGCATAATGCAGCCGGTATCGTAGCGTGTGTAAACCAAACGCAGTGAAGTGCATCCACATCGTACACCTAGAGCAGTCGTGCCGACCGCTAAATACAAAAATCCTCAACCACCTGTACGCTCGGTCGCGGGATAGGAACGACGTGTGTTTCCCCAAGTTAATTACGGCATAATTGCGGTCGACATTTTCGCGTTTCCAGTTTCGCGTTTCGCGTTTCGCGTTTCGCGTTTCCCCCGCCTCCCCGTCGACCAAAAATTCGTTTCTCGGCATCGAGGCCAAAATTATTCAAATAGCACCCGACCGCCTCCAGATCTCCACGATTCGTCGGTGAAAATATTCAAATTAAGGGTGTAGTTCGGGTTAAAAAATATTTTCTATAATTAATATTGTACCGATGCCAACTTTTTCTCACAAGTTTTTACATTTAAAACAAAGAAAAAAGACCACAATATATACCTAATGCATATATATATAAGGTGGAAATTCTATGCGATGCACCCGAAAGCCTGCGGTGGGATTGGAACTGGCGATTTAATAATTGAGTTACAGCAATCGCCATTTTTTCTTCAATATCAGAATATAGAACGAAGAGTATATGCACGTGAGGAATTTGTTGTACGGTGACAAAAGTTCTCAGAAATGAGGTTTGAAACAATCGTTTCCCCCAAAGAGGCACTTTTTTTTGTCATTTTTTTTTGTGATTTTTTTTTATAAATATGAAAGTAACTTACCTGGATTCAGTGACCAGACCTAAAAAAGATAACGTGAAATTGTTCATGATATATCAAAGAATATATCTGTGAAACTAGAAGTTGATTCGATGAATATTTCATCGCCAGTTACATTTTGAAATCTGAAAAGTAGGTGCAAAATCAGTTTTTGAGAAGATCAAAGATTTTTAAAAGGCTGCGTATCGATTAGGAACTCGATAAAAATAGAAGTCCAAGTATACTCATATTCTTTCACATTTGGTGTCAGTTTGGTCCGATGACAAGTTCCAAGTTTCTCATCACTCTTGACTTTTTGTGACACGTATCGCTCTCATTATGAGCTGTGCAATTGGATGATTTTTACAGATTATCACCGTTGGGCCCTGATTAGAACACTTTAAAAATCAGATTTTGACTGGATCTTTGCAGATATTTCATAGGTGTATTTTTTTAACTCGCATTACTGGGCCTTTTTCAACCGATCAGTTACATCCTTAATTATATTTGAAGAGACAAATGAAAGAAAGTGAAATTTCCCGTGCAGTCGGTTTCGTGGACGTATCCAAGGTTCAATTAGGTAATTAAGGGCGGAAGTGTCTGGCCAGGAGGTGGTAGACGTCGAAGGTGGCCGAGTTGAGGGCGAGGGTCCGCCTTAGCCTAATCGTAGGATGAAATTGGCCAGTATAACCGGAAATATAGTATAATTATACATGCGATCGGATCATTTATATCATAGCTGCGTACGGCCGTGGCGAACGGATGCGGCATTATATACATATCGACCCTAATTTAATTAAAAGCCTCTTTTCTTTTCATACTTTCCTCATGTCAGACTGAAACACCGTCAGCCTCGAAAGTTCGTCAAATTTGATGAAAAGGTTTCTTCAAAAATTCGCCCTATTTAAACGAGAGAAAAAACTGTTCTTTACTATATTCAAAAAAATCTTCTTGAATCGGGTTCAAAATTAGAATTTGATTTGCGATCTTGAAGAATACTTCGTTTCCTTCTTCTTTCTTTTATCACGTTGGATCAAGAATAACGATATCCTCGAATCGAAGCCGAAAAAAAAATCTATATTTAAGGATAATTTGAGAATATCAGACATTTTAATTTTTCATTTCAAAGAAATTACAGAAACTATGGTTTTTTCTCTGTATAAAAAATCGTAATAGAAGGTTCAGATACATCTTGTCAGCTGTTGCAACGACTAATTAAAAAAGTCGTTTTTTATACCTTAGAATTGTTTCCACACGATTTTATGAACACATTTCTTTTTGACTATCAAACTGTCTCAAACTGTTCAGGTAAGAGGACTTTTCGAAATGAACAAATAATTTATTGATAAAATTATTCTGAAAACTGAAAAACACTATTTTATTACAGAAAATGATAAATATCCGGTACAATTTTGATCGGATCAAAAAGTTTGAAAAGGCCTCTTTACTGGACAGTTTGAGACCAGAAAAATTGGAATTGTGGTCATTTTTTTTTCGTGTATTATCTAGAGAAAAAAAAAACAAGTTTCTAAAATCGTGTGGAAAAAACCTCTGATAAATTACTTTTGGTACTTTTGATCTGTTTTTTTTTTTTTTACATTTCAAGGTGTATCAAACATCGTTTTATCTCGCTTTTATAGATAATCCAGGGGTATCTCTTTCTCGTCATGCTGTGACGTCACTATTCGGTGGAACAATGCCGATTACTTGTATAAATATGTCAATGAAATTGTGAATTGGAATTTTGCATCGAATTTTCTTTTTTAGTTTTTTATATTCGTATGACGGTAGAGTAGCTCGAAATAATAAGGTCGTGGTTTTTTTTTTCGTTAAAAATGATAATCACAAAAGTTAGAGGCAATTTAATTCCAGCGTTTTGGCTATAGGGTGACGTCACAACGTAGTAATTTGCGATCCGTTGCGATTCCTTCAATTTTATTTCAATTGAGAAAAGAAAAAACATGACCTAATTATTTTTTTGCAAACTACTATAATATATGAAATTTGAAAAAATACGTGCAAGAAACCGTTTCTGCCAAGTTTCAACTAATTTTCTTAGAATATTGTTATTCTACGTTGCTGCAGACGAGCTTCGCTATCAATTATTTCATTATTCTTCTAGCAATCCCAATTCTTCAAAACGATCGATTTATTCGGTCCGATTTCTCGACCATCTCGCGACCACGCCCTTCTGCATATCACACATCACACATACATGTGTGGATGAATTAAATTTCGCCATATATATCTATGGCGCGTTCTCCTCCAAGCCTCCGAAGGCATTGAAAATCTCACCTGTTTTCTCGTTCTTAGTGCATTTTGTGTTGACATATTTGCATCTGCAGTCGCATTTTGATTTTAATCTCTCCATCTTTTGTCTTTTGCACGCATTTCTGTTGCAATTTAACATTCGATCCCCTATACTTCGGTGTTATCCCGAAAATAGAAGCATTTTCAATGCCAGTATCGTCGAATTGCGAGGATCGAGGAAGGAGGCAGGGTGCGATTCGCATTGTCGAGGTGTTCAGCCCTGTGAGGGTCGGGGGGGCCCCGAGCAGAACACAGAGACACTCCAGATCGTGTATATATCGTATACGCGCGCGCATCGACGCCTGCGAATGCATTAATACGGTATAGAACACAATTAAGTAAATGAGCACAGGTTGTGCGCGATATAGATAGGCCCTATTATGCGTATTGATCTCTGCCGCGGCACGGCTATATGTACGCTTTTGCTCTACGTATGGATGGTACCCTACGTACCTCCACCGCCATTCTCGTATACAATGATACGTACGCACGGTTCCTAGGGCTCGGAGGTACCCGCGTAGGGACGCTTAGCCCAGGACGATGATCATCAACCTCTCTTCTATCTGAGCTGCGCGGTACTCTGGACCGAATATGTATACATAAAGGGAGTGATTGTGAGTGATTCGCCCTGGGATTTACATGTCTGGTTGTGTATATTGCAGGGTATATTGCAATCAATTTCTCGTTCAACCTCCCGTTTCTCTGTTCTCGAAGAAAAGAGGAAGTTATTGTTATCAACCCGAAAATGGCAATTTAGTTTTTACTCGATCTCCACGTTTTCGGGTCCAGAGGTTTGGAGTTTTTACCAATTTGGATTATTTTCGGATTATTTGAGTGATAAGATTCTAAATATAATACAATAAAACTGACGATATCTTGAAAACGGATTAACGGATTTGAATGAAATTTGGTACCACATGATTTTTCGGGATCGCTGATCACGAATCTCAAGTCAGTTTTGCGAAATTAAAAATCGTGGATCCAATTTGGTGCGGAAAAACACTAGAAACATTCTAAATCTCATGAAAATTGTTGCTCGATTTCCTGAAAGTAATTCAAAGTCATTGGAGGTCGTTTAAAATCACATGGAAAGAAACAAATTTCACACTTTTCGTACGTCTTCTTTCATAATGACGACGATAATTCGAACACGAACAAATGAAATCATCGAAATTTATAGCATTTGCTTGTTTCACGATCCGCCAGTGAATAGAATAGAATAGAATAGAAAAGTCCCCCGATATTCAATCTTTTGAACACTCTATTAAATACGTGACCGGACTTCAGCATCATACAAGTGAATCGTTTACGACGTATTCAGTCTTCCAACTCTTTCTTTGTCACTAGATTATCCTGTAGGTGGAGTATTTCGACCATAATTATCGCACACGATTTGACTCGACGTTTTTTTATCTTTATAATAATTTTATATGTGGGTAGGTTGTAGGTCTTTATCAAAGGAACGTCGTACCGATATTTTGGATAATCGTTTTCTGGATGAGGAATAAATCCTCCGATTCTTTTGGAACCGAACACAGAATTTCTAGATCCAAAGATGTAATTTTTGAGTCCCAACCGATTCGATCCTTCTATGACTTTACCCACAATCAATATTAAAGAATCGTTGTCATAACGTATGATTGTGGCTTCAGTGGTGAATTATCAGCAATAATGCACTCAGAAGTGATGAAATCAGGATTATTCACAATCCCATGGAAATCGAGACGAATTATACGACGTGGAGTGTGAAATCTGATGAACTGATATTCCATTACGATACTTGACGTAATTGTTCAGTCTTCGTTACCCCGAGTGCGATATCGTTCATTCAACTACCGAAGCAAAATTTACACGTCCTGAATACCGATTTTTTAATATCGATTGTAGGCAAAGTCACAGAAGGAGAGAATCGTCGACGATCCATTAGGTCTCAAAATCATGTTTTTGGATTCAAAATGAACAGCGATGTAAATTTGTGATATTGACATCCAGAAAACGATTAATAAATTTTTTTGAATAAATTCACAGATCTTTCTACGATAAAGACCTAGAAGATATAAAATTGTGTGCGATAATGACTGGTAATAGGGTAGATCCACCTTAGTACCGTTTCTGGGCATCAATTGCTCCATTAGTGGGCATATCAAACGCGTGTAAGAAAAAGCGGTACAAACGGTCAAACACGCTTCAACCATTGAATAAATTGATTCGGAAGTAATTAATTATTGAAAAATTGTATCCTAGACTTTCCTCAAGCCATATTTACGCCAGTATCGAATGATTCGTATGAAATATAAGCACCAGAAATGAGTAATCAGCCTTCAAGAACTGGCCACAAATGCTGGGGTGGCCAAAAACGGTGCTTCTACCCCACCCCAGGTCCCAGATCGCACGCATATATTGCAATACATCCGTGGGTGCATTCGTGACGTGTACCGTAGATGGATGGAGGTACTCGGGGAGCTGGTACGTTTGAAATTATTAGGTTATTAGACGTTGTACCAATTAAACCTACCCTATCCCTATCCTGCCTTACCGTGCCGCAGGCTCTCCTACCCCGCGTCCGGCAACAAGTAATTACCACTGCACGTCCGAACCCCCCCCCGCACACACCGCAAAGTATATCATTCATTTATTCGATGCCTCGCGTAGTGAATTATTTCTCAGCTATATGTATGTCGAACTCTCTGTAATTAAATACGATATTCTACACCCTGGCGTGACCCACATAATATCGTATACCTTGTACATACCTAGTCGGACAAAGTTTCTTCTTCGATGTAAAAGCAGAACGGCGCAAACACCTCGTTCCGTGAATAATTCAACGTCGTCGTTTCTCATAACATAGCCATACATCGGTGATACACTCTTCGATCAATAAAAATATGTAAGAAATTAACAGGCTGAGAGAAAGAGCGAAATTTGTGGATTAATTTATATACTTTTCGGTTTCAGATCTGAACCTCGTACAGGTCCATCAATGGACTCGATTCCGGAAGATGCAGGGTCGAGAATCGACGGACCCGGTACTAAATGATGGAAGAAAAATTAGAAACTCGAGTCGATTGTCTAGGTAAATGAAAATAAACTGTTGTTCAATAATTTATCATCCAATTAGGTTTTTTTTTTTTTTTTTAATTTTTATCGCTCTCACATTTATACACGGTGTATGAATTGAGGAGTCAGTTTCCATCGTCGGTGATAACAGAGGGTGGGTGTAGTAGACGTCGGGTAGACGATGAGAACCGCCACCACACCGTGCCTATGTTATATTAACGCAAAGTTACCGTGTCTAACCTAATAATTTATGGTCCTTAGTCTCGACTGGTGGATATGTGAAACCACGAAGGACCAATGTAAATATATCATTTATTTTAAATAGTTATGACCCAGTCGTCGTTGTCCCCCTCGTATTATATGACGCGGCAGTTTCATCGCGCTCTTCGTGCACTCTTCTTAACTCGCGTTAACACGTATCCGTGTGCAGGCTCAGATTATAACAAATTCGCCACACCGTTTGACCCATTCATTTATAACGATTCAACTGTGAACCACCTACGTAACTACGATGTCAATATATATATATATATATATATATACATATATTCATGACCTGGCTGCAAGCTCCATAAAAATCATTGAAATAATGTGTGAAACTAAATTTTAAGTAGAAGCGTTGATTAAGTAATCAATTTTTTTTTTCTCTTTCAAATCATTTCATTGCGCGTAGAAAAATGATGAGACATTTTTTAGGAACTTTTTTTTCTAATTCAATTTTGTAAAGATTGTGAATTCTGATGTTTTTGAGTCGTGAAAATTTGAGAATTTGAACATTTCTCGGTTATCGGGAATTTGAGTTTGTCGAATTTCTAATCAGATTTATGAAATTTTGAAGTTTTTCATTCTTTTCCAAAGTTTGTGAATTTTGAAATTTCGATTTTTTCGAATTTCTTGATTTCCAATCAAAGAAAATCAATATTGAATCGCTCAATTCGTTAGAAAATCTTAAAATCAACAAAGTTGAAGAAAAAAAAGTGTCTGACAAATAAAACTGATATCAGACTTCCATGAATGTTGAGCTTCCAGATCTTCTAAAAAAGTTTTTCACCCACATACACATAAATAATATCAATTAAAGTCACGAGGTCGATATATTTTGTTTATCGATCAATTTTTTTTCCAAAATTTGATTTTAAACCGGGGGGTGTATTTACGCGGGGGGATGGGGAGGGGATGTAGGAAATTTAATCTGCAACCTGACGTATTGTACCAAGCGAAGCATGCCTCTGGTAGTAATGACCAGCCCCGGGGCGTTCGACGAGGACCGAGAGAGGTGGCGGAGGGTGCGAGCAGCCCCGTGTTCCTCTACAAGGGCCGCGTTCGGTTTCGGAGTCGGGGAATATTGGCCAACTAATTACCTAATCAGTCATTATCTAACACAGGCTCGCGCTAGACGTACCCACCAGGCCGCTGCGCCACTACCCGCCCGCTACTAGCTACCTTGCTAGACCCCAGACCCCAGACACAGACTCTGGCGAACCGGGGCAGGTAGGGTTGCCGGGGTATCGCCGGAGCCCAGAGGCACTGCACTCCCTGGCTCCGTGCATTGTGATAGCCGGTAGCCTCGTAGAATCACGCGAATCACGCGAATCACGCGTTGTGTAGCGGTGGGGGGATGAGGGTGGTGGTGCACCTTGAACCGCGTGTAGGCACGCAACCAGGACATCGGTGATCGAATACACACCGTGAACCGCGCGCGAGCCAGTGGTAATGCGTTTTCTTCTTCCGATCGCGATCGGCGCGCTTGGGACCCCCGTTGGGACTCGTTCGCCCATTCCGCTTATGTATTGCCCTGTCATGAGACCCGCCACCGTATTTCATTGACCGATATATACGACGCGCTATAGGCTCTGCGAAACGCGTTATGCCACCTATCGTAGCTGCTGCGGAATGGAGACGATATTTTTTTAGGAATGTCATCACTCGCTCTATGAGTCATTCTCAAATTCATCTTTTCTATTTCCTATCATTTCTAATGGCTAATTTTTCCTATCTTTATCGAATTTTATCCTCTTCACTTTGGTCCGGTTTTCTCACTTTTTTATTCAATATCACGTCCGGATGATTAAGAATAATTATCAAGGATCAGGAAATAAGTTTGACCATTCTAGGGTCTAGGCTCTCTAAAACTCTAACTATTCCCTTATAAAAGTCATTAGTTGATTTATAGATCGAAAATATGATCAATTTATGCAATTAAAGTAGCTGGATGGGCGATTTTGAGCCGATTCTTCAAAGATCGGTCTCTTTTTTTAACTTCCCGTTTCTCTGTTTTCAGAGAAAAAAGGAAGTTATTGTGATCACCCCGAAAATGAAAAGTTGAGTTTTCACTAAATCTTCACGTTTCGAGGTCCAAAGAATCACCTCCGACTATTTTCAGTTTGACGTCTGGGTGCGTGTGTGACCACATTTTTGTCCGCGCGATATCTCGAGAACACGTGGTCGGATTTCGATCAACTTGGGCTCAATCGACGGGGCTTTTCTTAACTTAGAACTGATTAGATTTTGCCTCCGATCGGATTAGTACTTTTTGAATTATTCAAATAACAAAATTCTAAAAAAACACAACCAAAATGACGATATCTTGAGAACGAATCAACGGATTTCAATGAAATTTGGTACCATATGGTTTTTTTGATCGCTGATCACGAATCTGAAGTCAGTTTTGCAAAATTTTCATTTGGCGTATTCGATATGCTGCAAAAAAAAAAACTAAAAACATTTGGATTTGGATGAAACTTGGTACTCGTAGGTTTTTTGGGTCACTGATCACGAATCTGAAGTCAGATTAGCGAAATTCAAAATGGCGAGTCCGATTTGCTGGGAAGAATACTAAAAACATTCGAAATCTTACGGAAATTTGTACTCGAAGGTTTTTTGAACCGCTGATCAAGAATCTGAGGTCAGATTTACAAATTTCAAAATAGCTGAGAACCAAATAAATAACGGGAAGTTCGAAGGCTGGCTCATAGTCAGCCCAAACCCGCTTGTTTTTGTTGAAAAATATGAATCTTTTGAATCGATGATTCGTAAGTGACAGTTTTTTAATTGAAGAATCGACTTGGCGCATAGATTCCAATTATAATTGCAATTATTCGTTATTTTAGTATATCTTAATTCATGTGCAGCAAAAATTAGCAGGAAATTAAAAGTGTTTATTCATTTCTGGCAAATTTGGATTCAATTTTATTTCACACCAATAATTGAATTGGAATTCATTTTTGAAGATCGAATCCTTTTGATCAGATTTTTTGCAGAATCAATTCGAGGTCGATTATATTGAAAAAAGAAAAAAAACAATTTCTTCACTGCCAATTTCCCATCACTTTTCCTTATTTATTATATGTATAACCCGGAATTTCTACGATATCAGAAAGAGTGCCGATAGATGGACTAATTTCTGTTAAATTGATTCGTTTATTAATGAATTATGACCGGCCGTTGCAGGATGCATCGAGTGGGTATGTATTACGTGTGTATATTAACGAACCCACCGCTGCAGCAGAGGAGGGTCGGCGTTGAGCCGGGTTCGAATCTCTATCGAACAAAACCACGCTAGACTGACCAGCTCTGATTACAGTTAGTGCACAGTCGGCTGTACCCCGACCGATCGTGAGTGAACCCGAAACACGACCGCGAGGCGTCGATCTACGCACCCCGCGGAACCCCTCAGGGGGTCATCCTCGACGATCTAATTAATCAGTCCCCCATTCTCCTGGACAAAGTCGAATTACTTATCTTTTCTCTACTCCATTCAGAATTTTTAGTTTATTTTTTATAACTTCAAAATTACTATAAAATAACTTTCTTCCAAATTTGCAAAAAACCTTGTAAAAAGACAATAAATCGTGTCAAAATTGAATTTGAAAAAAATAAATGAATTAGGACTGATTAGAATTATTCAAGAGGACCGAGAATGCGGTGAAAAATTATTATATTATATTTTGGAAAAAAAATTCTGTTTTTAATATGATACACGAAATAAAATTTACCGAAAGTTGCAAAAATCTAAAATCGCGGTTCACCTGCGTAGAATTTATTTGATGCATTCTAGACAAAAACAAACAGAAAAAGTTTCCTAAAATTGTGTGAAAACCATTCGAGAGTCCGAAGAATGACTTTATTTTGTAAAAACTGTTTGGAAAGTATGATTTTCGAAGCCTGTTTAGCGTGCGAGAAGCGCCTAATTTCCGAGCAGTGCGGAAAGTGACACCTCAGTGAACTCATAAAAATCTGTAGTTATTGTTACCATTCATATTTGCGTCGAATACGGCATCAACTATTCTTTACAGTAAACCAATCTAAAATATAGCACAATTGACTATTTTTATAGTTCTATCGATCATAAAATACGACAATAATAAGAATTTTGTCTCAGTGGGTGGAAAGTTTCATTGTTTCAGTTAAATTTGTTCGTTTTTCAAGACATTTTTGAAATTTTCTTCTTTGACAATCAATAATAATCAATAATTAAATAATATTAAAAATAGTTGAAAATAATTGGAAATAATTCACTTTCCGCACTGCTTATCGTTAGAAATGAGGCATAACATTGGCCGCGTATGTACGCATACAGCGCGCCCAGGGCGCCCAGGGCGCCACACGCATCGACTTGTGCAGTAGCCAGCGGCAGCCTCGCTGCCTGTCAATACACTAGTTAATTTAACGATACGGAGATTGGTTCCGTCCGTGATTATTGTCAGCTCTCGAGCTGCCCGAGAGCGGATCGAGCACCGCTCCTCCGGATTCGGCCCACGGACGCGACGCATTCCTATGATATTAGACGCGGCGTTCATAACCGGCGGCTCACGAGCCACTCGATTCCTCGTTCCGTGTTCCGTGTTCCGTGTTCCGTGTTCCGTGTCTCGCGGAGTCTGAGGACAGCCCCTGACCTTCCGGTTCGACGCGGTCCCTCCGGGCACCCAGACTCCCGAATTTACGCGTCGCGTCGCGTCGGGTCGGGTCGGGGCGCTTAGAGGCGCCGGCGTCGCGGTGTCGTTGTTCCCCTCGAGGGAGCCGAGTAAATGCTTGCGGCTTGTACCGTAGTCCGTGTATTTTCTCACACCCGCGTAATTGTCACGAGCTTTTATCAAAGTGTAGGAAATTTGTACCGATTGAAGCTTGACAAAAAAAAAAAAAAAAAATTAAATCGTCTCCTTTCCAATTTCACTGTCATATTAGAATTTGATAGAAATTTTTTATTTCAAAATTGATTGACGTGTTGTAAAAAAAAAATCTCAATGTTCTTGCAATTTATCAAAAATTCTTACAAATTTTTAGTTTTTTATCAACAATTGTCAATTTTACGAAGTTATTTTAATGAAACTCAAAGATTATTTCGCATTTTTTATTTATACAGTATTTTGAATCGTTAGTAGACAGCTACTCTGTAACAAATGATTTTATAAATTATGGCAAGTTTACTGTAAAAAATCTTTCAGAATTTAGCTTACAAACAAATTCTTAATTTCACTAAATTTTGACGAAATTTTAAAACGTGAAACTATTCAAATTGTACTAAATTTGATATCGAAAAGAAAAATTTGTTGAGTCTATTAATTATTTTTTTTTTTATCTTGTCGGTATCAGAGTGAGAATATAAACTGTTTTTTTTTTTTTTTTTTTTAGTTTCTTGTAACTCCCCGTTGAGAATTGACACTTTTTTTTCTAGCTATATATCCTCATTCCATATTAATTCAAAACTATTCTAATACACCGCCTACGACTTGATCGATCACCATTTTCTCGGAATAAATACAAGCTTTAATTTACGCGCCAGCGTCTATTACTCATAGTTTCTTACTTCAATTTACATAACTAGAATATATAAACGCTAGCACGATCTTTTTTTTCCGTAAACATCCCGTCGCAGCTATTATAATTCATTTATAACAGATATAGTAGTATAAAAATAATATATAGTAGTATAAAAATAGTATTAAAAAAAAATGAGTAGAAAAGTAACAATTTTGAGTCATCAATATTTTTCCTCTTGAAAAAAATTGGAAGAAAAAAAGAAGAATTGTCAGTGCATATATAGTATATACACTGTTAGAAATAACATATATATACTTTTTGTAGATTAAAATTCAACTTTTTCAATATTTCAATATTCATATAACAGTTTTGAAAATTGAAAATCATTCGGAAATTTCATAGCCAAGATTCATACTAAATTCTATGCACAGAATGTTTTGAAAATTCGGCTCAATACTCGTATTCTATGGAAATTCATGATAATTTTATTCAAAAATGCTTTTCCACGGCTACAATAATTGCCGAATCGGATGATAAAATATCGCAGAATGAACCATAAAATGAAAATTTCACGCTTTTAATTGAATGGACAGTATCGACAACTGACTGAAACACCGTTTGTCACCGAAAACTAAAAAATCATAATATGTTATCAATCTCCAAAACGCTCGATTTGTGTTTTCAAATATGAAAATTTCAAGATGTTTTATATCAATTCAATATCAATCACCAGCATTTGTGAATTCCATTCCTGTTTGCAGAATAAATTTCAAGATATTCTTAACAGTCCAACATCCTCCTCCTCCTAGATTCGTACGGCTAAACACCGGGAGAATCTCTGGTTTAAAAAAGTTTAAAGAATACACATATATTGCACATATATTGCTTTTGTTTTCGACCGCAACCGCACCGTGAGAGGCCGTCAGAGGCGGTCTCAGAGAGGCGGAGCTCCGCCTCGCCCTCCGTTCCTCTCTCCGCACTCCCCCGCATCCCGCGATCCGCGATCCGCGATCCGCGCCCGTAGCTCACAAGCCGCGGAGGGAGAGAGCGAGGGAGGGAAGGGGGTGTTTCACCGCGCATCCACGCGCCCGCTGGCCACGAGCGGGCCGCCCGCGCCCGCGCCCGTCTCCGTCTCCGTCTCCGTCTCCCCAGTCCCTCGGAGCTCAGTCGCGACGCGCTCGTCAACCGGGGAGGACCGTGTCGTTCGTACCGTGCGCAGTGTAAAACTCGCTCCGTTATTATCAATCCGCGTTCGCGATCTAATCAACCTTCACCTTCCGTTTATTCCGTTTATTCCGCGTTAAAATCATGAGTGAGATGCTATAAACCGAACCGAAGCGTGTCTTTGGGACGTTTAAATAAACATTTGATCGCGGACACGCGCGTGTCCGCCCGTTGCGTGTGTTACAGATGGCCGATCACCCGCCGTTACTCCACTAACGCGGACTCTCGATCCCCGATCCTCGCAATATAAACGATAAATATCACCTAAAATGACACAACAGAGCGGGGCCGGTTCGCCCCAGCAGTTCTGCCTGCGCTGGAACAACTACCAGACGAATCTGACCAACGTCTTCGACCAGCTCCTGCAGAGCGAGAGCTTCGTCGACGTTACGCTGGCCTGTGACGGCCACAGCGTTAAAGCGCACAAGATGGTCTTGTCCGCGTGCAGTCCGTACTTCCAGGCCCTCTTCTTCGACAATCCGTGTCAGCACCCGATCGTCATAATGAAGGACATCAAGTGGCCGGAGCTGAAGGCAGCCGTCGAGTTCATGTACAAGGGGGAGATAAACGTCTCCCAGGAGCAGATCGGGCCCCTCCTCAAAGTCGCGGAGAGCCTGAAAATCCGCGGTTTGGCGGACGTCAACAACGAGCAGGAGCTCACCTCGAGGCCCTCCGGCGTGCAGGAGGATATTCAGAGCGCGAGTATCGCCGCTACCCCGACCGTGGCTCTGGGGAGTAGGAAGAAGAGGCGTAGGATGTCCGGCGAACGATCGCCGCCCGATTCACCGCCGAGGGAGGAGGAGGATCAGCCGGGTCTCGTGGTCGCCTCGTCTTCGCCGACTACCCCCAGCGTCAGTCTTACACCGCAGATAAGTCTCCACGACGTTAACGCGATGCCTAACGCCGTTTCTGCGCTTCCGCTTCCGCTTCCGCCGCCACCGCCACCGCAGACGCAGAGTCAGAGTCAGAGTCAGAGTCAGAGTCAGAGTCAGAGTCAGGGTTCGCACGTGTCGTCGCAGCATCACGTCGGTTCGGTAACGCATCAGGCGAACTCGCAGACGGTTGGGGGACAGATGAACGCGCATCACCATCATCACCATCAGCAGCAGCAGCAGCAGCAACAACAACAGCAGCATATTCAGCAGCAGCAGCAGCAACAGCAGCAACATGTTCAGCAGGGTAATCAGCAGCAGAATCCACAGACTCAGGGCACCGACGACCTCGAGATCAAACCTGGGATTGCTGAGATGATACGAGAGGAGGAAAGAGTGAGTTTGCAATTTTTTTTTTGTTTTTTCTCTCTTTCGGTCTTGTATTTTTATACGCGTCAATTTTTTTTTTTTATATATAGTCATTTCAGGATGAATCTACGATTTTTATCTTCTTCCAGGAGTCAATTGACGCACATTAAATTTATGCACAAGTTTTTTTTTTTTTTTTGTCTTCTTCTTGACATTTGAATAAGAAATTTGTTTGATCATTTTTTCTATTGGGGGTTTTGTTTTTCTTTCTTTCTTTCTAATCAGAAATTACGAGAATTGCCAAAATCTTGATGATATCTTGGGAAATTCAATTTTTTTTTTTTATTTTTTTAAATTCTACAATCAACTATAGTTACTAGAAGGAATAATTTTTTTTTCTTTCTAATTTGCTTTTCCGTATAAAAATCTTGTATTCTAGGCGCCTGAGAATATTGATAATCGTGTGTGAGAAAAACTCGTCTATTCTTTGAATGAAGAATATCGAAGGTTTCATGATCTCTAATTTTCTTTCGTTATCAGAATAATAGATTTTATACTGCATATATTTTTATAATATTTATTATTATTATTATTATTGTTCTAATAATATTGTTTCACAAGAGTGATTACAGATGAGAAAATCTTCCCCTAATTTATTTTCTTCTCGTTCTTCGTTCTTCTTCTCTCATTCCGTGAATCACAATCACAATTATATTATATGAATATTTACGTTATACGTTGGTATTATAGTTGCTTGCTGCAGGGTAAACGACGAGTATACCTACCCACTTATATCTCTTCGAACGTCGTCTATAAATAATAGAAGGTAGTGCGTATGATGTTAAATAAACGCAGAATTGATCCAAGAGTAGGATAATAAAGATGATTGTGAGCAAAGTGGGGATAATTAATATGATAAAATATTTACTATTATCATTTTCTTATTATTTTTTTTGTTCGTACCTACATATACAATACGATTTATATACCTACGTATACGTGTACGTAGTATTTTGATTATTTAACGATCAACGTACGTGTTTTCAAATTAAACAAATATATTTTGTTTAATACGCAGTTCGCGTTAGCTGTATACATGTATAGACACTATATTATGAGCATGAAACTAACGTCACATTCATGTACATATATACATTATATACAGCCGGAAGTTTTATATCCACATATAACTATTCATCAAATCACGATCGTCATTCTTATAAGTAATAATTTCTTCTCCCCCTCCGCCCCCTTTTTTTGTGTTTGACAATTAATTATAATCACGTAGGTACGTAGTGTACAAAAAAAAAAAAAAAAAAAGTTACACACGTAAAGAACAAGTTCTCTCTCTTTTTTTTTTTTTCTTCTCATTAGCAATCGTTAATAATTATTATACCTATATAATCTTGATAGAAATCGTAATATATTATTAGATTCTTCTTCGTCGATTTTTCATTCTTATAGATAATTGATCTATGAATTCTATATAATATATATTCTACAAATTACAGACCGAAGCATGAAAGGAAGGGGGGAGGGGGGGGGGGAGGTATAATTTTGTCATATATTTAGCAATTCTGATATTTTCTAATAACCACGTGCATGACCTACCTATATACCTATATATATATGTAATCGTACATTATCATTTTCCTCGAGTTTTTTCTTTCTTTCTTTCTTTCTTTTTCTTTTTTTTTTTTTTTTGCACCAGTCACGGTGTTACGTTGTGTACTTACATACGTATACATATATATACACATAGGTATTTATAAGCTAGATCATTATCGCATTACGAGTGTTTAGTTCAAGCGCATATGTAATGTGGTATCTATTCTCTTGTGTAAATCCTACGTGTACGACACGTAACTATACTTTAGATAAGTATACACACATTATATGGTTTTATTTGTTTGTTTGTTTTTTTTTTACATTTTTTAATCCAACTATATAATACGCTATTGGAGTAGTAAGAGAGAGAATACACAGATATATGGGGTACATGCAAAAAAAAAACACGCGTTTTAACGTAAGAGTTTTTCTTTCAATTAATTTATTATTATTATTATTATTATTATCATCGTTATCCCAGCTTCCGTAATGGAGTAGAATTCACGAGGTCCGTCGTCTCCCTGACCACGTGGTGGCCAGGCCACGTGACTTTATGTCCTGTGATGCTGTGATGATGATGTGAGAAGAAAAAGAAAAAAAAAAAGAATCGCATTCGGTTTAGATTTGTCGAGAGTTTAATAGGATATTATATGAAACTTTTTGACTGTGAATTTGGGCGATAATTGGAACACGAGTCGATTGTTAGCTCAATTTTTTGTAAAACCAGTTGATCGGACTAACGCGAATGACTAATATTTACCGAATATATTAATGATGTGCACCATGCGGTATACGTGTACTTACTCGTAATGTTATTACAGCAATGCCAAATACCAAATCTTGAGGTATACTCTGTCTATTTACTCAATGATGATGATTTTTTTTTTAATTTTTTTTTTTTTAATCAGTATATACCTAGTGTTACTCGGTCATGTGGTTGTAAAAATAGCGGGAAGAAAAAAAAAAAGGTTTTTTATTTTTCTTTTCTTATGTACGATAATAATGATAAGTTTATGGTACATAATATGTCTCGTCAATTTATATCTACATTACATACAGTTTTTCATACTTGATATCTGAAATAACAGTTTTCGGAATAATTCATATTTTGGTCATTATGATGTTGATAGAATAACTTTATTTATATCAGTCGTCGATACGTGGAAACGTTATTTAGACATTTTTCAAGGGTTATGGGCGAAAATTACGTAATTTCAAGTACTGCGCCTAATATATTACAATAGTATAAATAAGCTCTTTCTTTCTTTCTTCTTCTTCTTCTACTTTTTCAACATCGTCGATCAAGGATCAATATTTCTCGCTTTGATGCTATTAATTTTGTTTTATTTGCTCTCTTTGTCGTAACACATGTATAGAGTAGTGAGAGAAAAAAAAAGTCTTCCATACAGCAAAAAATCTCAGGAATTATATAAGTATAGCTAACACGCTTTTGTTTTAAATTAGAATTTCGCGGATTGCTGATCGCGAGACAGAAATGTTATAGCCTCACATCTGAACGAAGATTTCTAGATCTAATCATTTCGCAATTTAACTTATGATGAACGAGATTCATATATTGAACCGTTAATAAAGAAAAAGGCACGAGATATATAGAAGTTTGTAATTTTCAGATAATGAGATACCTAATTTTGTAAAAAAAAAATGAGAGGATAGCGAAAAAAGGTTTAATAAGTGGATAAAAAATCGGAAAGTGTACAATTTTGTACAATTTCACAAGAATCACACAGCTTGTAATATAAATTCAAAATAACACAAGAGTTATGACGTCATCACTCATGATGAAATATATATTTCTACGAGGTATTAGAAACGAAGGAACAGAAAAAAAAATACAGGTCCTTTATAACTTTTCTGTTGAATTTAACATTTTTTATTGTTTTATTGAGTAAAAAGAAAAAAAGGAAACTGTTTAAAAATCATATATTCTTTTTTTGTTGTACAATATCCAGTAACGAAAATGTTGAAATAAATACAAATGCAAAGTGGATCGCAATTGGCAGTTTCTTTTTTAGTCAATATTTTTCCAAGTGTATATATTTATGTATATATGTAACAAAAAAAAAAAAAAAAAACACTAGAATTCTATTGCTTTTAAATTTTCGCGATTGTCATACTTTTAGAACAAAGAGAGAAAAAGAATGAAAAAGCGACGAAGAAGAAAAAAAATAAATTTATCGCCCTTAAGGGGACCAGTACAGCTGCAGCGTGATTCGACAAATTCTCCATAATTCGAATATCATTATAAATCTTAGCCAAAGTTCATTACATAACGAAAAATGAACTTTTTGAAAAATCACTTGTCGTAAGGTTTCAGGCACACGGTTGATCCGATTGTGTCTTTCGACATCTCATTTTCTTCGAAGAGCAATCATTCGTCGTGTGAATAAAGGAAATTGGAAAGAAAAAATTTTGGACCAAGTTATCAGCAAAAGAGTGACTAGAGTGTCGCTTAATTTCGATAACTGATCAGAACTCATCAAAGGATTTTTTTTCTCAGTTATCCTCATTCATATAATGAAGAATTGCTCTCCGAAAAAAATGAGACGTCGAGAGACGTAATCGAATCAACCGTGTTTCTGGAACCTTACGACAAGTGATTTTTAGGAAACTCAATTTTTGAACTTTGGACAAGATATTAACGATCTTTGGAGTATGTAGAATCTCTTGAATCACGCTGTACTAGTCCCCTCAAATAACTCGAAAAAATATTAGGTAATTTAGGAATTGCGAATTGAATATACTAATTTTGACCCTTATAGGGATTCCAGAGGATACGATATATTATTTATTATAGGGCCGTATTCATACTGAAAATCTGCACCGCAATGCACCTCGTTAAAAAAAAATTCAAAAAAAAAAAAAAGTTGTATCTGAAGGACGAAACGCGCTCCGGGCTTAATTCTCTCATACCTACGGGTCCACGCGGCTGCGGCTGCGGCTGTAACGCAACGGAACGCGGTGTATGTTTTAAATATTTAGAAAATTGCCCTTCTAGGAAAAAGAGGAACCGTAATAGCAATACTTAGAATAATGAACGGGTGCGCGCGACGATCCTGGTCCCCGATGCTGAGGTTATATGGACCACGGAGTATCTCCTTAGCTCCGACTCAATCGTGGTCGGAGAACCGGGAGAACCATCCCTGACTCTGACCAGTGCGACTAACGATAACTACTTTCAGATATACATATAGACTATAAAGAAAAAAAAAAATTGATATTCGAAGCTCAGGGATACGATTATAGGTTCAACTTATCACCGATGATGCAGTGATAAATCAATTACAAATAGAGAAAATCTGCAAAAACCGCGAACCCTGCAGGTTTGACCAGAATTCGCGATCCGGAGGCCTCATCACACTCCGTGCAGAAATTAATTTGCAAATGGGAAAAACTATCCAGGGCCCTAACTAGGGACGTCACGATTATTTATGAAAAGGCTCCTAGAAGAGCCCCAGGTAGTTTTTCCCCATTTGCAAATTAATTTCTATACATGAAAATATGTATTTGATATTCTAGCATAACGGATTAAACTTTATAGAATTATATATAATAATCGTTGGACCTTCGGCGTTATAAATATCTGTCAATTAAAATAGCAACGATAGAAACTATAACGTGCAACGCCTCTCGCATTTGTTCTATACGTACCTACCTATATAATATGCGGAGGCGGGTGGTGCACGTATATCAAATATTCGCGACACAGTGTCACGAGCGATCGCTTTGGCTCAATGTCTGCTCTCTTTTACTCCCGTGTGATTTGCACACCGAGAGAAAGACAGAGAGAGAGATAGAGCAGAGCGGAGCGTGGTCGAAGATAATTTCTGATTTACGCGATCGGCTATAAAGCGAACGGCAGGAGGACCAGAGATTCGTCCGCATCGGTCAAACACGAGGCGAAATATGGTTTCGGTTTTGCCGTTTCTCTCTTGTCCATGTCCAACATTGCTATGGATAAATAAACATCTATCTATCTATCTTTAGGTTAGGTTAGGCTGGATTTTAGTCGGGTCGATTAGGCGTGGGCGACGGTGTTCCCCCCCTTGAAAAAATTCATTTTTCTTTTTTCGTTTTTCGAAAGTATGAATGTCAAATAAATTTCATCTCGTTTGTCTCTCCTTTTTTCCCTTCAACTTCCCTCTCTATAGTCTGTCGAACACCGTTCCGTTGCTGCGATGCAAAAAGAGAGCGAGAGGATGAAAGGCGAATTGAGAACCCGAGTCGGGGGCCTCGACGGGTTCGGGGGCGACCGATAGAAATTAAATTATACAGTATTCAATTACGTTATATAGGAATAAAAGGACCTCCCTTCCCTCCCCCCCCCACCCCCTCTTCGCTGCTCTATATATCTATACCGATAACTCGCTTCGCTCACTCGATGAGTGAAATGCCATGTCTTTGCCACTCGCTGATCAGTCTGACCATTTTTCAGTCTCTTCTCGGTAGATATTGAAATAAATTTTACTACAAAGTGATTCCTCTGGTTACTGAGCGGATTGAATGTGATGAAAGTGTATGGACAAGACAATCAGACGGTGTGACATTCATCAATTTATGATGATTCAATATCTTAGGATCTCACATTAAATTTTGTGTACCATCCAAACGATCAATCTTACGCGAAAAACTGTGAGGACATGTTTTGTAAACGATCAATCTTACGCGAAAAACTGTGAGGACATGTTTTGTAGAGAATTTGATAACCTAAAAACTTACTCCATATCATTTTTCCTCTAGGAGTGACCGGAAGCGAGATATCCTGATATTAGCGACGTGTGATGCAGTTGGTGTCTTATTTCATGGTCACACTTTGCAGCATGTCTACCTTTGAAACGGTCAATCTTACGCGAAAAACTGTGAGGACATGTTTTGTAGAGAATTTGATAACCTACAAACTTTACTCCATATCATTTTTCCTCTAGGAGTGACCGGAAGCGAGATAGCCTGATATTAGCGACGTGTGATGCAGTTGGTGTCTTATTTCATGGTCACACTTTGCAGCATGTCTACCTTTCAAACGGTCAATCTTACGCGAAAAACTGCGAGGACATGTTTTGTAGAGGATTTGATAAGCTACAATGTTAATTCCGGTCGTTTTTCCTCTAGGATTGACCGGAGGTGAGATATCGTGACATTAGTGACCTATAATGCAGCTTGTGTTGCAAAGTATAGTGCAGTGTGATAACGTCTATGACGCGTATGATCGCGAGTGTTCCTGGACCAATTTATTTTATCTCGCAATTGTTACAGTACATGCAGGCGGACCGACCGACCGACGCGACCCTATATGCGAATTAATACCGTTATTAAGTAACTCGGATAACGCTAGTGATCGCGTTTCATCCGTTTACAATATACATGTGTAGTCGTGCACGTGTTAACCTTTTGCGTTCGATCGATCGATCGATCGAAGTACGCTTTTAAAATTCTCCCATTCTTCATACTCCTGACGTGTAACGGACAGATTCCGTCGATGACTGACGTAAAATGTGGCCACGGGATACACCCTACGTATAGCGAGATACGGGGTTCGGACAGGGACAGGGGGTGGTAATGCAACGATTTGAATATTAATACATGTAATGTACGTACAGAAGTCTATTATCGGGCATCGATAACGCTCACTAACCTATTATCGGGACGCGTGCGTGCCTCGACACACGTGTACGACAATAAACCTATCGGTAGAAACCAGGGTGGAACGATAACAGGTGCACCTGATCCTTTCATACATGCGTACATACCGATGCTCCTGTGCTCTACTGTATATCAACAATCATCAAGTTCACCGACTTTCAAATATTCAAGAGATACCTGAAACGACAATTTTTTTTTTCTTTCTACGTTATTGACGATTTCAAGCTTTTTTTTTGGAGATAATTTTGTAACTCCCAAAATCACTTTTGAGCAGCCGGAAGTTGAGATGTAGGCAAAAGAAGCTAGAAAACATATGTCAATCATTAGACTTGATTTATTCATTGTATTGTAATGATTTTTTCTTTTTTATTCTTGCATCATCGTTGTGTATAGTGCTTCCTACATACCATGATACCATGGTTTGGGGTATATAGATTTGTCATTGATTCTACTACTATAACATCGTGGAAGTTGGAAAGTTTTTAACTCCCGAAGGCAGTTATAGCAGTGGCAGTAGCAGATCTCCGAGTTTTTCTTTTTCCATTATTTATGTCAATTTATATTTCATCCCTTCATTTTTTATTTTCTTTTTTTACTTTCTTTATATTGTTACTGTTATTATCACTTTATCCGGGCGTTTCGCGTCGGCTTCTATAGGTATATCAGTGTATAGCTTCTGCGATATATAATACTTTAATATTCCCTTTTTTTTTCATCTTCCCTCCGCATCACCCCCCCAATTTTATATTTTATTTTATCTGGCTTTTTTTCTTCATATTTATCTTCTTCTTCTTCGTCTTCTTCTTCCATCCGACAAATTTCAAGGCGGAGAACCGAGCCAGGCATCATTCTATATTATTTTCATTTTATCATCAGCAATCTTGGCTAATGCAATTTACTTGGCGAAACGCGCGCTGCTACGCTTCGCTCTGCTATGCTATGCTCTGTTCAGCTCGACTCCTCGAACCACCCTTGTAACCCAACCACCAACCCCGTTCTCCTACTCTCCACGAGTTTTCTTCTTTTTCTTTTTTTTTATGATTATTATTCTGTATCTGAATATTTTAGCACGTTATAAAGGATGCGCATCCACCACCCTCAAATTCTCCCTTCACTCCAGGAATCCGCCTCTCGTCTATCTTCTCATATCACATACTAGGGGCTTCGCGCGCCCACCCCTCAAAAATTGGTTTCACACCTTTTCATTCCCTTAGGAGTCGAATCTCAAAAAACGCTTAAACTATTTTCTAGGTATTTGAATGAGCAATAATTTGAAGCCAAAACGAAGTCAATATCTCATCGGGCCGAGGAAATAATCATGAATCCACGAAAACATGTTTTACCCCTTTTATTCTCCTTGTGGGGCGAATTTCGAAAAATCGCTTCTTAGCGGGTGTTTACGAAGGGAAGGGAACATGTTTCCCAAATTTCAAGTTTCTAGGTCAAGGGGTTTGGGCTGGGCGTTGATGCCACTTGTTCCTTTATAGATATAGATAATATTTAAACACTTTTTTTTTTATATGCCAATACATGAAGACAAGAAAAAATGAATTGTATGACTCGAGAAATTGATTTCCTGAATATTATATCAAGTCAATATTTTATCATGAGTAACATCGATAATTTATTTTCATTATTAGTCCATCACCGATTTCTTGAGTCCAACAAAGTTTGGTTCTTTTCTTTACGTGTATTTTTGTAGACCGTATAATTTTCTACAATTATGGCAACAACCCTTCACGGGTCGACTTTCATAATTAATGAAAGGAAAATGTTTGTCATAACTTCGCATCGAACTTGTCGTATGAATTGTGGTTTTTAAACTTTTTTTTTCACAAAGATAAACTATTGGAAAATGCAAAAATCTTTGTGAAAAAAATCGTTCTAAAACAGTGATTTACTCTCTAAATTTGAATCAGTGACACTCACTGCGAATCAGTGAATATACACTGTTTTCCAGTTATAAGTATACCACTGATTTTTCCAGTGGTATACTTATAACTGGAAATCAGTGTATATTCACTGATTGTCACTGATTCAAATTTAGAGAGTACAAGTTCGAAACTTCTTCTTGGGACGACCAGCAGGGACGACCAGCGATATGACCATCATTTACCTTTCATTGATCATCTAACATGACCCCTGAACCTGAATGGGTGCCATACTAGTAGAAATTGAGACTCCAATTTCTGTCACCGAATAGGTATAAGTTGAAAGAGTATATAAAATGTGGAGATAGATGGATGGAGCGTGTGAAGAGAAAGTGGCGTATATCGTACAACCGATGAGGGTCGTTGATTGGTCGTTGATATTGGTAACCGCTAACCAATTGGAAAAACGAATGGTTTGGGGGTGGTTGGGGTGCAGGTGTAGCAAAAATATAGTAAATCTAGCTTCTGGTGGAAATTACGGGGGTGGATTTTCTGCCTATCCGAATCCTGCGCGGTAACAACGTGGTATATACACTAAACTGGGATAGGTGGGAGTTGCCACGTGCATCGAGGGACGTGCCTCGCGATATGCTCTGGTGTTCTCTTCTCTTTTTGCCTCTGTTCCACACCTCGTTCACACTCCATCTCTTCTACACACGGTATCGTTTTAAACAGACAGGATACAATTTTTCATATTTTTCATATGTTTCATCTGATCAGAGAAAGTCATACAGTTGTTTTATACAATATTGAAGCAATTGTAATACCGACTATGAAGAATCAGATGCAGTTGGCGTCTTGTGATGATTAAATATAGATCTTAATTTATGACGATTCAATATGGATCTCACACTGTAGTTTGTGTACCATCCAAACGGTCAACCTTACGCGAAAAACTGCGAGGACATGTTTTGTAGAGAATTTAAGTAGCTACAAAGTTACTCCACGTCATTTTCCCTCTAGGAGTGACCGGAAGCGAGATATCCTGATATTAGTGACGTGTGATGCAGTTGGCGTCTTATTTCATGGTCACACTATTGAAGCATGTCTACGTTCCAAACGGTCAATCTTACGTGAAAAAGTCGTACGGCATGTTTTGTAGAGAATTTGATAAGCTACAAAGTTAGTTTTGATCATCTTTCCTCTAGGAGTGACCGGAAGCGAGATACGTTAAAATATATGCTTGCGGGTTAAAAATCGTCTAGGTAAGCACCTTAAAGATGACGATTCAAAGATTATTACAGTGCGTCACAAGGTATTATATATGAATTACATCCCCCCTCCCTCACACTATTTTCTGTTAACGAATCGAAATAGACTCGCGCCAAGTGGATTAAAGATGATCACATACTATGAGTCTACTTTATATCGATTGAGGTGATAAACAATGCAATGTAACAAGCAATCCAAACGGGAAACACAAGGCTTCTTAATCTTCTTCTTCTTCTTATCTCTTCTTCCTCGATTCTTATCTACTTTTTTTTTCGTTTATATTGCGAGAAAGAAAGGAACGTCTTTCGAGAGACCCTTTCACTCGGGTGCGAGGAACGCTTTTACTTATTGCTCGGTACAGGGATACTAGAAAATGGCATGGAGTAAAAAAATAAAACGAGAAAGAGAAGAAGAAGAAGAGGAGGAGGAAGACCCTTTGTTATACCCTCTCCTCGCAGTGTACCTACCTACCAAAGCGTATAACTATAAACGGCTATGAGGCTCGCGAAATTGTACACGCGACTACTGTTGATGTGGGTGGGGGGGGGGGAGAAGACTCAGTCTGCCTACCCCTACTTTAAACAACGCTAACAATTTATATACGCGGAATTAAAAGAATAGACGCGGGCTCTTCTCCTTTTATACTTTTTCTCTCTTTACACCCCTAACGCTCTTGAAAAGCTTTTTATTCTTTGGCACGTTGAAAAACTTTCAGGAACGATTAAAACAAAACAAAAAAAAAAAAGAATCTTCTGCCTGTTTCTCTTTTATTTGTTTTCATAAATTAGAAGTAATATTTAGGGGGGAGGTAGAGAATAAAATTTGCAAGAGAAAAAAAAAACAAACTTAGAACAAAAGTTTTCTCGATTATAATGGATGATAAGAGCGAGAAAGAGAGATAATACAATTTTTTTTTTTTGTTGTTGTTTTTTCAAACTCGATATTATCAAAGTTGAAACAAATATTTGTTTGAACAAATGTGAAATGAATTCTAACATTCACACAATAACGAAAATGTCTTCTATTATATTATTTTTAGTGTCTCATAAGAGACTTTTTTAGTGATGTACCGATGTGTAACACGATTATAAATGTGCACGTGTGTGATTAAGAATGAAATGAAATGAAAAAAAAAGTTGCTGGAGGTCGTATAACGTGTCGTGATGTATTTTTTTTTTATGTTTCGTGAGCATGTTGGATATTAGATTGAGAAAATAGAAGAATAAGAAGAAGAAGAGACAAAAAAATCTTCATATATGATGTGTCAGGCCTGCACCTTGAGTTATATATATAACACGGGTGAATGACAGCATAAATACATATACAAACTTTGACACAGCTATGTATGACACCCCTGTTTACAATATCGTCTATACCTAATCGTAAGCCTACCTGCGCTGTAACCAGATAAATCCATGCGATTCGTTCTTTTTTTTTTCTTGTTCTTATCGCACTTTGTACAATTATCCTATGATTTTTCAATGGAATAAAATTCTAGGACATCGATGAGGTATAAAAAATAACAGGAATCAAAATTAATTTTACAATTCTTCACGTAATATTGATTCATATTTTTCGATATTATATCATATATTGTATATAGTATAGACAATATACGGAGCGAAGGTTCACCTGGAGGCTGGAATTGGCTAATTCGGTGATTTATTAGAGAATACTAAATAATTGAGGAGGATTCAATATTTAATTGCGATCACTACTGTATCCAGCTTTTAACACACTGGTGAATTTATACAGAGCGAAACTTACCCTTCAACGACGAGAATTAGAGATTGAGAAGAAATCGAAGAAATTAGACAGAAATAAATGAATAAAAGGTCAAAATATTATTAGAATTTGGAATATACACGAATAGTTTCTTTCGTTTTCTTAGTTTTAACAATTTGACAGGATTTCTATGATTTTCTTTGTCTTCAAATTGTAAAAAAAAAAAAAAAATCGGTATAAATCGGTCACGTTTTGGCTGAAATTATTTAGCGAGCTTCCTGTGTCTATATGTGATACTTGATACCGTTTCTGCCCGTTGATATTTAAGATAAGATACGAGAGAGAGATGAACATGAGACTTTTTGTGCGGGGGCAGCAGGACTGTACATAGAGTTTGGTCAAAACGGAATATAAATTAGTTATAATAAAGTAGAGAAGAAGAAGAACTAGCGGCGAGTCGCGTAGGATATGTATATTAATAATATATATAAGTAGTAAGCATAACGACGGGTAAATTTGACCCACTTAGCGGTACTTAGCTGAATATGTTTAACGCTCTGCGCAACATATACATTCATATAATAACTCTTGTATCAAAACCGAGTATTTTTAACTCCGTCTCCGGTCCTGAATCCTCAGTCAAATAAAAACTAGACAACATTTTGCGTACATTAATTAAGGGATGCAGGCTGTTCAGATCAAACAATCATTTTCCTGCGGTACAATTATTGAATCATCTTACATGGTTTTACTGTTGTATGTATTTTCTTCATATCTGCGCACGTGCTAAATAAGCTCATTATCAACCTCATTTTTTTCATTCATTTTTGTCTACTTAATTCCTTAGAAAATTCAACTTCTTTCATATAGTAGAATCAACTATTAGTCATCAACGGGTAGCCTTGAAGGTTTTTAATTAAAATTAATTATACTCTGAGATAATTTTTTTTTTTTTTTGTTGATTTACTGTTTTTAATTGATTAATTAATTATTCAATCAATCAATTGATCGATTGACACATTTTCAGTGATAAAAATAGCATTGAGGAGGAAAAGAAAAAGAAAAAATTAATATTGTTGTTTACTCGAGTTGTAAAAAGGTGATGTAATATTAATAAACGTGAAAATATAATTTTGGAATATCATCCGGTTCCCCGTAGACATCACGTATTATTGCAACGTCTGTAATAAATCAATCAAGTTTTAGTCGTTAAACAAGTAGTCGCGGTGTATCGCGACCGTAGTAACGAACGAACGAATAAATAATTTGACAGAGTTTATTATTATACATACATACGTATGCATATATGCATATCATAGGCTGTACCGTACGAGTAATTTAACATTTTACAATTTCGCGTAGCTATATGCGTACCTGTACATATGTATATGTTCGAGGCTTTAGAATATATAATAATAATAATAATAATAATAATTTATGTCTTCGTACATATTAATACAGTTTCCATACCGTTTGCGTATATAGGTACACATACATTATAATATAATTAACCTTTCTCACAATATGTTATACACATCGCGTATGTATTATATATATGTTACGTGTGAATCGACATCGATCATACATTACCGTTTCATGAATTACTTGACGGTTGGCTAATTATATTGAATTCAATTTATATGCCACGTGTGAAATGTTTTTTTTTTTTCCGATATAAAGTATCTAGAGCTCATGGATGACGAATCATTATTCTTACGATCGTCATAGAATACGTATATGTATATACATACTTATTTTTTAGATGACCGTGAAAAATCGGTCTGTCAGTTATTACGTAGGTTTTCCTTATGGTCAGTCACTCGACATCGTCGTAGTAGTTAGTAATATTAATAATTGGAATAATTGGAGCAAATGGATCAAATGGTACAAATGGAATAAATGAAATAATTGAAATAATCACCATAGACTTATAACTCGTGTTACATATACATATATATACGTATTCAAGTCGTGTGTATATATGTAGAGTCAGGCATAGTGATGACAATGATCGAGGTCGATGATATCAATCTCATAATCCATTCTTTACTTTCAATTTTTTATTATACTTGTATACATATTATATTTATGTATAAAAACAAAATTCATCTTGCGATCAGCAAAGTCAGAGATTTTTCTTCCCGTTATTTTTTTTTTTTTTTTTTTTTTTCACGTTACTCACTTAAGCAAATGTAAGGTAAAGCCTCTATCTCCGTACCGTACGTATAGGTACCTACAGTCTGTGGTCTCTATATAGTTTTGCACAAAGAGATTGAGAAGGGATGGTAGGATTTCGCGCGGTACAGAAAGAGAGAGAGAGGAATAATGGAAAATGGGTGAAACTGGTGTAAACGGGGTAACGTTAAACGAGAGAAAGAGAGAAAGAGAGAAAGAGAAGAGGAGACAAGCCTCCGGCACACTGGGCGCGTTCATTATGATTCGTGTATTTATATAAAGTCTAAAAATATACGACGTGCTGGGCGAACCCCACACCCGGTATTTCATCTGAGAATAATATTTTAATGCACGTAGTTCTTTATCTCTATTTGTATTTTTTTTTTGTATTTTTTTTTTTTTTGTTTCTTGTTTCTTCGTCTTTATATTCCTGTTCTACGTCACTTTGGTGAGCTTTTTGATGTTCCCTCATCTCTACCTCTATCTCTGGTATACACCTACCTCTATCACTGTATCTATGGACGTACTCACTCTTTCTCTCTCTCTCTCTTCTTGCAACTCTAATAAATGTGTCTATATACGTTACTACCTACGTTTGCGAGAGCCTCTCTTCTCTTCTTTTTTTTTTCTACCAATAGAAAATCTATATATATGTGTGTGTGTGTGTCGTTTGGATGGTTGGTGGTAATTTTTCTTCATTTACATTAATATACATATGCATTTTTATCTATATAATTTATTTATATTTATACCGTTTCTTTTCCTTTTTCTTTTTCTTTTTTCACAATAAATATATACAGGTTCTTTGGGTTCTGTGAAAATGTTCATTTTTACATCTATAAGTTTCCTTCCTTCTTATGGGTATTTATAACCGTTGGAAAAATTGAAGAGTTTTTTTTTTTTTGTACACATTTATTCAGAAGAAATTAATTTTCATTCAATCTGTCGAAACTCTAACAGCACATATAAATTTGTTGAAGCAAAAAAAAGTGGAAATACACTTTAAAATGTTTAAAAAAAAAAAAAAGTTGAAACTGACAAAAGTCATTTTTCATATTTTTAGAATGTTTTTCACACGATTTTGGAAACACATTTTTTTTTGTCTAGGATGCACAAAATAAAATGTATCGATGAATCGATCCAAGTTTTTCTGGTCCGAAACTATTCAGTGAAGAAGGCTTCTGAAAATGAACAGAAGACTTCTCGATCCGATCAAAATTGTGTCAGATATTCGTCATTTTTTATAGTAAAATAGCGTTTTTCTGTCTTCACACGTTACTTTTCGTGATAACTCGAGTAAACATGAGGTTATGAAAAAGTTATCTGTTCATATCGAAAAAGCCTCCTTACCGAACGGTTTGAGACCAGAAAAACTGAAATCGGTTCACCGGTAGATTTTATTTCGTGCATCACAGACGGAAAAAAGATTCTTTCTAAAATCACGCGAAAACGATTGAAAAGTCTCAAAAATTACTTTCGGTGGTTTTGACTTTTTTGAAATTTTAAGCTGTACCTACGTTTAAACTGTAGGTATTATAATATACGAATACCTAATTCTCTGGTTTCGTTCCTCGACACAAATACATACACCTACAAACATACCTGTATGCCTAGTATAGTATGTACAATGGTACGTGTACACGGTATATTTTACCACACGTGTTAATATTTTATACACACATACGTACGTATAACATACACACGTGAGTACATGGTACAGAGGGCAAGCCGTGAAGTCAGAGTGCGATACGATATATACGGTATAAGGTATAAGGAGAAATAATATATCACCCTCCATACCTGAAGAGAGGAGTGGGGGTCGGAGGGTGGAGGGTGGAGGGTGGAGGTTACGAGCTATACGTCGTACCGATAGGGGGGATAGTTAAATAAATCTTATTCTTCACCTATGTATGAAATACGGTAATAATAATTTATAAGATAAACTATGCAACGCTACAGGACACGTGGTAGGGGGGCTTGGGGCATCTGAGCTTATAACTTGACTCCACCCCGTCCACACGCATCTTTGCTCGTCTGTGTTTCGCTCCTTCTTCTTCTTCTTCTTCTTCTTCTTCTTCTTCTTCTTATTCCAAACATCTTTAAATAAACTTTTATTTATACGTCAGTCGAATCGAATATATAGCCTCGTAGTACTAAACGATCATTTTGCCTTCTTTTTATTTTATTTTTTATTCTTGTGATTTGTTTTAATTTCTCTATAACTGCATGACGTCGTTATAATCGATGGGAGAATTTTTAATTGATCGATCTGACTGGATAATTGGCGTGAAATTTGTTGTTCCCTAACAAGGATAATATATGTACCGGGTGTTGATAAAATGGGGAAAAATGAGAAGGACTCCCACCAGCCTCGTCTGAGCTGCGAAGTAAGGTAAACAGAGACGTTCGTACTCGCTATGTCCACACGTATTTATGCAGCCTGTGTGTAGCAGCCCAAGGTGCAGGCTGTGATCCTCTCTTTCTCCAATATCTCCGTCTCTCTTTCTCTTTCTCTTTATTATAACGTAGCTTGGAGGAAAGGGCAATGCACCCTGAAGGGAATGCAATATACCGAACATACACATATACGTATACATATGCGTTTGTAGGTACGTATGTACGTATATACCGGGTATGTGAGACGTGCGTCACGATATAATATATTTTATTGCCTTATTTATTACGATATTAACCTACCGTACCTGCAGCAACGATTATTATACATATATTCCACCGCACAAACCCCCCTTGTCACACTTCACTGTTGAAAATATCTTGAAATTTCTTATATACAAATAGGAATTAAATTTACAAATCGTGGTTATTGAAGAAACATACCGAATTTTCAATCACTTTATCTCAATATTGATAATATAGTCCGTTCAATTGAAAGCGTGAAATTATCATTTTTTTTTTTTTTTTGGTTCATTCTGCAATATTTTTTGTGATCCGATTCGGCATTTTTTTATGAAATTATCATGAATTTTCATATCATATGAGTATTCAGTCGAATTTTCAAAACATTCTGTATGTGAAATTTTTAATTTTTCAAAACTATTAATGAATATTGAAATATTGAAAAAGTTGAATCTTTAATATACAAAAAGTATATGTTTATCGCTTCACATACATTTTGATGAAAACTTCCAACAGTGTAGAGCATTATCTTACCGACCTAGATCTTCGCCTAGGGTAGATCCTGAAAAGTGTTATATAAAATTCTCCTCTGAGGTAAAAAATTCCTATTGTTGTCACATTTCATGATTAAAATGGTCAATTAAACTGAAATTATGGCCAGAAATACCATATATTCTTGTTTGCCTTACTAATACTGTAAAGAATCACTATAACTACACACATTTTTCAGAGCGTGATCCTGATTAGATTATACGAAATTTGTATATAATCTTGAATGAAATTCGATCGTACGTATCAGACGTTGCATATTAATTATATACTCTGTGGCAAGTATAACGAAGGTTTTTGGTCTATTTCAAACACTGAATTCGCAAAGATAACACGAGGTTATTCCGATTCTGGGCTGAGGTGAGAATAACGTGATATAATTTAATCAGCGTTTCATATATCGAGGTGAATAATAATTATTGTGCTTGACGAACTTGAAAGTATCCCAAATGTCCCAAGTAGAAATTCACTTTTAACGGGGCCCTACTAGGCCCTGGATAGTTTTCCCCGATTGCGAGTAAATTTATACTTGCTCTCTAAATTTTTTGGAGTGAAAACTCACTCCATTAGAGTGAAAATTCACTCCTGAGATACTGAAGACAGCGCAAATCCAATAGAGTGAATATTCACTCCGATAGAGTGATTATTCACTCTTCTTCGGAGTGATCTGTTCATTCAAATAGCTTGGAGTGAAAAATTTCACTCTAATGGAGTGAAAAAGTCACTCCATTCATCGGAGTTGCGCTGTTTTCACTCCAAAAGATTTAGAGAGTGGGCATAGCCTCCTGTCTATAATCTGACTAGAATAAAAAAAAAAAAAAAGAGAAAGAAAAAAAATTGAATCGTACAATTTTCTCGATTTTCGATTCGCTGTATATGTATATTATTTATACTCTTGCCTACTTATGGATTGAGCTGAGGCTAGAGCTACTTGTCTGCATTATGAATAGCTTCAAGCAACCAACAAACCAAACCCTAACATGGAAAGATGAGAGGATAACACGTACGTGGGTACTTTGGAGCGGGGGGGAAACGTTTCTTGGCACCTTTCTTATTTAGTGGTTATTAACTTGTTACGTAATATATGGGAGAGAAGTCATCAGAGCGGTTGCAAGATACGCTAGAGTCATACTTTTATACTTGATCTCTGTATAATATGATGTGTGTGTAATTTATTATGAGTAAAAAAATCACTTTTGGTATATATCGTTATTTTTTTCCTTTTATCAAACATTCAGTACGAGATCGAGTCCTTATCGCTCTTATTGATGTTGAGTGTAATAAATGGAATTGGGATTTTGCGTCAAATTTTTATTTTATTTTTTATTTTTTTCGTTTTTTTATAGAGTAGCTCGAAATAATTAGATCGTGTTTTTTTTTTTCAGTTTCGTTAAAAATGATGATCACAAAATTGACAGGCAATTAAATTCCAGCGTTTTTGCTATAGGGTGACGTCACAACGTAGTGATTTTCGATCCTTTGTAAAATGCTCGAATTTTGTTTCAATTGAGAATAGAAAATAATATGACCTAGTTATTTTTTTTTTTTTGCAAACTACTAATACATGAAATGAAAAAAAATCCTAATTCAATATCTCGCACGGTATTGATGTGGGTATTAAATGAGCGGCGGGGGTGTAAGGAAGGTAGTTAGCCGCGTGTATGTAAAGTCGTGCAGTAACTCCCCGGGGGTCATGAGGTCGCGTGCAATTTCAAACGCTTACGAAACTTGTGCACCAGCATAATTCATATTATGTACATGCATGTGTGTATTCGCGATATACACTCCGACACACCACTACCGTGTGTTTGTTGCCGGTGGGCTGCTTCTGCTTCAGCTTCAGCTTCTATTGCTGCTCTACTGCTACTCTACTCAACTCTAGTCTACTCCATACTGCAGTTACGTAATATATTAGTATGGATTAATGGAACCTCCTGCGCTGCAGCAGCAACGGGATTTGTATATTTATTAGATACAGAGTTGTCTGTCTGTCTGTCTCTCTGTCTGTCTATCTATATTCACGTGAAAACTATACATAACTATACTATCCTGGGTATATTTCTATCTATTATCCAACACTACGTATGTAAATACAATCGTTTATTCGTATAAATTTAATTTTCCCACTCGTCGATTACGAACAACGAGCGTTAATTATACACCTTATTCTTCTATCTCTCTCTCTCTCTCTCTCTCTACCTGCGTCATCGTCTTATTATGTATTAATTATTACCGCGTAAATATTGAATCGTGCTGAAAACTAGAAGCGTGTACACATTTATTTGATCTACTTTAAGGGGGTACATACACCTTCAAAATGTCAAAAAAGTTAAAACTGACAAAAGTAATTTTTCATATTTTTAGAATGTTTTTCACACGATTTTGGAAACACATTTTTTTTTTTCTAGGATGCACAAAATAAAATGTATCGATGAATCGATCCAAGTTTTTCTGGTCCAAAACTATTCAGTGAAGAAGGCTTCTGAAAATGAACAGAAGACTTCTCGATCCGATCAAAATTGTGTCAGATATTCGTCGTTTTTTATAATAAAATAGCGTTTTTCTGTCTTCACACGTTACTTTTCGTGATAACTCGAGTAAACATGAGGTTATGAAAAAGTTATCTGTTCATATCGAAAAAGCCTCCTTACCGAACGGTTTGAGACCAGAAAAACTGAAATCGGTTCACCGGTAGATTTTACTTCGTCCATCACAGACGGAAAAAAGATTCTTTCCCAAATCATGTGAAAACCATTGAAAAGTCTCAAAAATGATTTTCGGTGGTTTTGACTTTTTTTTTTAATTTTAAGGTGTAAATATTTATATTGAAAAAATGGAGCAAAAAAATTATTCTTTCGAAATTAAGACTACTGTCGTTTTTTTTTTTCTCTACTACCTACGATTACTTTTCTCATCGCACAGTCTCACCCACTATATGTGTCGGGTGTGCAGGGACAGAGGTGCATTTATGCAACGGTAGGTGCACTAGTTCCTAGAGTACAGAAGGGTACGCGAACGTGTGTTAAAAATGAAGAAAAATAATAATAATAATAATAATAATATTAATGAAAAAGCACCGGCTTTCTGAATGAGTAAACAGTTTTTAATTGCACACCACTCCATGTCGCGCACTCGTGGGTATAGAGCGTAAAAACAATAGTTATATTGGCCTATGTATACATTGTACTTTTCAACCAGGTGTTTCATCTTTTCTTTTTTTCTTTTATTTGTCTATCGTCTTCCACTCGTGAATTATCAAAGACGTCCATTCAAATTCTGTGTAATCAGACCGTGAGCTAGTCGACAAAAATTGATTAAAAAAAAAAAAAAAAATGATTAACGAATGTGTGTTGAGTGTATATACATAGAATGGGATGAAACAAAGCGTCTCTCTGGCATTAGCTCGTCTCCCTCTAACCGCGAGTAGAGAGAGGTAACGCTGTATTAATATAATTCGTTTCCGCAGCTGGGTTTGGAAAAGACCTCGACGTTCGTATTTATGACATACGGCAGATGTATGAATAAAAACCTATATACAATCGCGTTTCTTCTATATAGTTGTGTTATTATTATTATTATTATTATTATTGTTATTATTAATGTATCTCGTGTATGTATATATATGTTGTGTGATTTTGTCTGTATCTTTTTTCTCCTCTGTTTGCGTGTACGGGTGTCTTTGGATGGATGAGGAGATACATTATACCTCGGAGGTATATAATATTACCGGGTATAGGAAAAAATATGATATTTTTGTGTCCGAGTGTACTGGCGTCAGCCTGCCGTTATGGCTGTTATTATTTGTATATTATAATTTAGATACAATTATATCCCCGTCCTTGTTCAACGGACGAGACTCCGCGCACCGCTACGTCTCTAACGCTGTGTTTCTTACTTTTTCTTTTTTTTTCACTCTCCTTCTCTCTCTCTCTCTCGCTTCTCTTTCTTTCTTTCTTTCTTTCTTTCTCGTCTCTTTATTTTACTTTATTATTATATAGTATTTTCTCTACAAGAGGAAGAGAGACGACGGTATAATAATAAAGTCGGAACTTCGAGAGGGAAACGCGCGGGGAACAATGGAATGAGGGAAAGAGATGGACACGAATTGCCATAACACCGGCAATAAAATATATTACAGGAGGTAAAATGATGCCACTATAATATATATATATGTATATGTGTGTATTCATAAGCTCAGACAAAGAAGAAGCTACGTTATAGGAAAAGAAAATCGACTCTTACTTCGGTCTTGTAATGTGAAAAAAATTGAGTCTTTATCTTTTTAATTAATTTTCAAACAGTTAAGACTCATCACTTTTGTCTATCATCAAGGCTGTAACAACGATTGTACCATATGTAACTACTGCAGTATCCAAATGTTTATCTTTCTCTCTCTCTCTCACTCTTCGTCTATCTTTTTCTTTTACTATTCTTATGTGTACATTACACTTGTAATTATAGCTGAGGTCTACACGTGTTGCTCAGTCGTATTTGAAAAGTTTGAGTAACGGTAAAAATTAGAAAAAGAAAAAAAAATCGACGTGTCAGATGAAGAAAAATTATGAAATAATCTTAGCGATTTTTTTCTCTCAGTGTTTAATTAATTAACTAATTGATTAGTCAATCGCAATATCATTCTTCGTTGGAATAATAATCGGAAAAGTTATCTCCGATTCCGGTTATAGAATATACAGGGGGGGAATTATTGTGGGGTGGTAGAGGATCGGTGGGGCCAGCTGGACTCGTGTAGTCGGGGCCCGAAGTCGAGGGTTTGAAATTATAGAAATTACGAGACGAGAGATGGAAGAAAGAAAGAATGGAAATAAAGAAAAGGAAAAAAAGAATAATGACGATATTAATAATAATAATGATAAAATACTGCAACAGACGTACAAAAGGTACAACCTCGGACCCGGCTATTCCTGATATAAGCCTACGACGTAGGGACAGTCCAGAGGAAAATAAGAGAAACGTGAATTCATTATTTATTATTTATTATTTATTATTTATGTACGTCATAATTATATCGTTTCATTGAATTTTTTTTTTCCAACTACCTTTTCAGTTCTTTTCACCTATTCTATAGCCGTGATTTTGATAACGTTTTTTTTTCTATTATTCTCTTAATTACGAATTATTCTTATTTCGAAAATTAATCTATTATTCTTTTTTTTTTTTTTTTTTTTTTTTGATCCAGCATGAAGAATTGAACTGGAGAAAATCAATTATTTATTGGTTTCATATTTGATTGTAAGAAAAAAAAATGTATTTTATATCTCGGATACTAATTATTTTATTCAAAATATCGAAAAAGAGGAATTGAAAATTTGAAATGAAAGGATTTCTCATTCTTTTCTATGAATAAGAAAACTAATAATTGGGACTTATTTTCATCATTTTTTTTTTTCAATTCTATAAAAATCGAAGGGTGCTACAACTGATTGAAAATTTATCACGAATCATTACTTATTATCGTATATTTTATGCGACATTTATAATTACCTTTTGTTATTATATTCGATCTTAATTATTCTAACTAACATTATTTCACGCATGTATAGAAGATATGAAGAAATATGAAATATTTGACAATTACTCTAAATTTTCATCAAATTATTGTCTCTTTTTCATTCTCTCTCAATGAAACAAATAATTGTGAAATTCAAGTCTCGAAAACGGGATAATGAGAAATGATAACGAAAGTGAGAACAAAAAAACGTCGAATACATCTTGTTCGATATTTGTCTCGTGTAGTATGTTAATTAAAGTGTATTTTTGATATATGTATATACATTTATATATAAAACAAGCAAAAACAAGCGAATAAAAAACAGCTGGTAATATACATATATATATATAAGATCCCAACCGGAGCAGGTATAATAACTTTGACGAAGATAAAGATCGCATCGTATTCTATATCCTGACGGGTATATGTGCGCTTATATGCACCCACTACGATACCACTGTGGCAGTTTAATATCGGTATGGGGATCGAATGGAATAATCTACTTACAACAAAGACTGTGGGAACTTGTTTATCCGTCCTCAATACTCATAATATCCACAGCTATCCTTCTTCTTTCAAATATCATAACTTCAAAGTCGAATAATATCTTTCATTAAAAAAGAAAAATATCGTTATTTCTTCATGAAATATCCAATATATTCAACATTCTTATCACGATATGAAACAATAATGAGTTTTGTACAGGATACAAATTTGTATACATTAATATATGTATGATGTGATATGAACGAGAAATAATTAGAAATAAAAGTCGATAAATTCCATATACATATAACCACATATAAAGACACACCTGTGTGTGCGTACCTAGCAGACAAGGTACTTTCACCGCGGGTCTAGTGTGTGACGGGTCGTGCGGGGTACCAGAGGAAGACGGGGACGGGGACGGGGATGGGGATGGGAATTGGAATGGTCGGCGGGGTAACGGGGGCGGCGGTGGTGGCGGCGGGGAACAATAAACTTTAATATATGCCGAAATATTAAAATATATTCCTGGCTTTATGGCGTAGATATTTTAACGAGGTATATACGTATAGTATACCTCAGCCCGTATAGCAGCCTGGAAGACGCGCGGCGCCGAGACGCGGGGTACAACGTACCGACGTACCTACATATATGTATATATATATATATATATATATATATATATATATATATATATATACACGTGTTCCCTAATAAAAAAGTTGATTGTCACGATTATTTATCGCTGCTTCTCGTATCTATCGCTACTTCTCGCATCTATCGCTGCTTCTCGCATCTATCGCTGCTTCTCGCATCTATCGCCGGTAATCGCTGGATCTCGCATTTCCGTCAGCTCCTTTCCACGATGCCGATTGGACGGCGGTGATGCCGCTCGGATCTGATCGGATCTGACTTCGCACTGTTCGGAGCTGTTGTTTTTGACAGGCGCGATTCGAAGCGATAACCTGTATCGCGAAATTTTGAAGAGGCGAACGAAAGTCAAGATTTTGAACGGCTGAATTGATTTTATCGCGCCGTTTGAAAAGCGTATAACCTGTAATCGCGAAACTTTGAAGAGGCGAACGAATTTTCAAGATTTTGAACAGCTGAATTGATTTCGATGAAAGGTATGTTTGAGGTACAATTTAATAGTCTTCACATAACCTACATCGAGGAAAATTTGGGTTGTGATCGTTTGTGGCAAAATTTATGGAAACGCAGATTTTCTATAAGTAACGGGTACAGCGATAGTTATGTAAGTTTTGATCTGACAGCTGACAGTTATTAGCACACTTGTATATGGGGCTGTCCACGTCAATTCACCTAGCCTCCAGACCACAACATTTTTATTTGCTTCATGATTTTGTCTGTTGTTGTCCTTGCTCTAAAACATTGTTCTGAATTTTTTGAGATTTTTGGATCAGGGTTTAGATCCTAGGAATGATTAATCACTCACTGAAACAACCCATATCTGATTGTTGGCAAGGCGAATATTTTATCGAATTGATTCCTTGTATCCGACCAGTTGAATTGATTTTTTTTTTCATTCTTCCATTTCAAAAATAGTATTGATACAATTATAGGTGGATAAAAGTCGTGGTTTTAGTGTATTCTTGACAAAAAAAAGTTTTGATCGAGTGAAAAAAATATAAGAAAAATTGAGCCCACATTCTCGCGAGCGGGAGACTGTTCTACGTTAATCATACGATTTTTGTGAATTTTTTCAGATTTTGAGAAATGGTCCGTTTTTCGGTCGAAAAATAATCATAACTCTTCAGAAAGGGTTTGTCAGAAAAATCTGAAAAATTCAGAAAAATGATTTAAAGCAAGAATGCAGACAAAATCACGAAGCAAATAAAAAATGTTGCGGTCTGGAAGCTAGGTGAATTGACGTGGACAGCCCCATATAGGTACTATAGTGATTCTGAACCATAAATTTCGCCGTGCGACTGCTGCAAATGATCGTTGGTGATGCTCAGGAATATACAGTACGATTTTTCGGAAAATTTTATCATCAGGTTGACATTAAAAGAAAAAGTGAATGTCTGTCGTGACTCTATCGAAAAACAAAACTTTTTCCCCTTTTAAAGTACCTCCCTACTGAAAATGTTGATGTGATAAATCGTATAATGTTATGAGCGAAATCATCATGTCATTCATCATATGATTTACCTTGTGATTTGGGACGAATATGTAAAAAATCACATGATAAATCATACAGGCACGCATCAGCAGATATAATGTATCGAAAATCATATGGTAAATCATATAGTTCAGCACGTAATTTGTTTTATAATATATCTGATGAGTCATGCATACACGAATTATTATGTAATTTTCCACATATTTGGTCAAATTCACAAGATAAATCATATGATAAATGACGAGATGATTCCGCTGATAACATTATATGATTTATCACATCAACATTTTCAGTAGGGCTAAGAGATTCAAAAATGAACATAAGAATCCTGACAGGTTTCTCGTTCTCCAGCCATATCTTTGCTGTGCGCGACTCAGGTAAGAGCAGGCAGGTCAGTTCAATGGTCCTTTGAAAATTCACAATAATTCAGAAAAGACAGGGATGGAGACTACGCTTACGAGATGGTAAAATTCTAGAAAAATCGCAATTCCTATTTCTGATAAACGCCACCGTTCATTCGCTTTCGACTATGCTCCTATCAGTCACCAAACGGACCAGCACAGAGCTCGCAAGAAAAAGTTGAAGACTATGAATATCAGAATCGGAATCAGTGGTTTTCGGATGGCCAAAGTGAAGAAAAAATATTAGCTCTGATTCCGCAACGTTGACAACACATTATTTTCGCTCGGCTTTTCTTAATGTACGATTGAAAATCGGCCGGATGTGAAGATTATCGGTTAGAATTTGGAAACTGACTCGAAGTTGATAAATAGTTAAAAATAAAATATATAAAAATCTGCCTGCGTTCCTGATAGCGAAAGTAATCAGGAATGGTAGTTTTACATCAAAAAACAGAATTCTCGTGAAATTTTTAAAACGTATAAAAAGGTCAAAGTTTTAAGTGCAGAGAAAAATAATTACTTAAAAGTGAGGATTGGTTCAAAAAATTACCCGAAAGTCATAGAATTAATTCAGAGCTATAAAGACAACATGAAAGAATTGGGATTGAATGGAAAATGATGCGAGATCTAGAGATGTGTCGCGTTGAGGTGAACAGTGACGTATTTAGTAATGCATTTGTCTATAGTTCTGAGGTTCATCAATAGTTAGCATCTGAAGTCAAGATAATCGTCTAAAACTGTAACGTTAGATCGGTCGCGCCATGTAACCCCTTAAATCAGAAGTAGTTAGTAAAGATTTGAAAAAGGTCAGCAGAATGAAAAAAAAAGCACTGTAATAACGATCTGAAAGTTGGGTTCAGAAGCGCGCGAAGCGCGCTATTGTGAACTAGTTATAATAAAATACCATAACCGTACCTGTATTACGTCTATACGTATATTTATGTACCTATACATGGTTTTTTTTTCATACTTACGTAAAGTAACGTAACGTAACGTAACGTAACGTAACGTTCGTTATTCGGTCGCCTGCGTCTCAGATGATATTATATTCATTAGAATATATTTAAATATATTTGAAGTAAAAAAAAAAAAATATGTAAACATTTATTGACGATTCTTGGATACCCAGACTCATGACTCTGTGATACACGTGGAGGTACGACGTGAATAAAATTAAATTAAATCAAACTCCAGATTGTGTAACAAAAAGGAAGAAGAAATTAGAATATTTTCTTTATCATATATTTTCAACGATATATATATATATATATTTTTTTTTTTAATTTACTCGGTTGGCGATATAGTTTGTATATTCATGGGATCGTTTTTTATATGCAAGATCGTTAAGGGCGATATCAAAGTACCGCGATTGTAGACTGATGTGAAATACGACAAAGTCTTTGGCCAGAGCCAATCATCCAATCAAGCTACCAGAGGTTATAAATTTACATCAGTGCTGCGAGCTGCTAAGTATCGTGGATCAAACATTTACGAGATTTTTATTAATTAATATCCGGTTTTGAGTCCACTTTTTTTATTTTTTATTTTTATTCTTTTCTGTACAACTTTGTATAAAAAATCAGCTGCATAAATGTTTTATCATTTATTATCGTATCGAAGTTGTTGAATAGCGATCTTATAGGGTTTTTTTTTTTGTTTTGTTTTTGGTTTAGTTTCTTCAGTTCCATTTTTTTTTCGCTTTCTCGTTGCCTCTGACGTTCGCCCGTGGCATCTGTCCGCAATTAGCAGTAACGTTTTCACCGTTCGAAATTGCTGTGAAAAACATATATATATATATAAATATATACACACACTATAAGTGAGATAATGTGCGAATATATGTATATGACAAAAATCTCAACAGTAAATTTTCTCAGTTTCTTTATTTTCACGAGGTGCGAAACAGCGAAAAGAATGATGAAAAGATGTGGCAGAATAGTAAAGGATATAGTAGAGCGAGAAAGGGGGAGGGGGGGGGGAATCAACGGATATTTGAATGGGTTAATTTCGACAGAGAAAAACTTGACGACACTAATTGTGAGCACAGTGTAATAATAATGGAGGCACATACGTAAAGTAGACGTAATACGAAATGGGAATATGGGGATGTACGGATAGAATAGCTCAATGCGAAGAAGAACAGCTCTCAGTCTGATTAACTTGACGAAATACATAAACTGCCGGCGATATACGTGTGTGTATTAATACGAGAAAACCTTGGTTGGTTAGCGTGTATCCCTAGTGATACAATATTCAAGCTTATAGCTTTTCAATCTTTGACAACGGGTTTATTCTCCTCCCCCGCGTCGTTGTAACCGTGATCAATTCGCTTTTGCCGCAGTAAATTATTATCCGTTTTTTATTTCTCTCATTTTTTTTGTTTGTTTGTTTGTTCATTTTCCTTTCTCTCTTTTATTTTCTTCTTTTTTTTGATTTGTGCCTTTTTTTTATGAAATCATTGTTTCGCATGACAATACGAAACGGGACTCCGGATCGCACAATGACTCCGCTGCAGCTGATGTAGATGTAGGCTCTGGCTATGCCAACGTGGTACGCGGTGCGGTTCCCCCTCTCTCTCTATGACGGGTGGGTTCCTTCTTTGTAACGAACCGAGCGATGACTGTCGATGCAACGATGACATATTTTTCTGCTTTTTTCACTCACGGCATGCCTCGCGGCTCCCCACACGCGCGTTCGTTCGTTTCCAGTTTTCCAGTTCCCAGTTACCAGTTTCCCATTCAATCGAGGATGCGAGGATATGCATGGGATGAGGATGAGGATGAGGATGAGGATGAGGGATCGGACTCCTCATGCCTACTTCTACTCCTCTCTCTAGTTGTGCTACACGGGTTTGTGATCTATACTTGGGCCTCTCCTATCCCACGAAGAAATTTGATTGGGGGAAAACTGTCCAGAGCCATGCTAGGGCCCTTTCAGAAATAAACTGTAAATTCCTGGTCGGGCCCTAGGAAGGACCTGGCTAATTTTTTTTTTCCACTTGATGTAAACGTATATATTAATTATTTTTGCAGTAATAATTAACATATATCAGACACTAAAACTATTATTAAGCTACTATTTCGCTCTTGACGTCGCCAATTATCCACCAGACGACAAAAAAGTATTTCATATTTTCTATGCATTTCATTTCGCCAATGTATTAAAATACTATGTAATATCATTTTGGTCTAAACTTCAACTTATGTGAAGAGTGAAAGTTAATTAACGTGTGTGAAAAGAGATCAACTATCGACTCTCTGGAATAGTGACAGGGTTCGTTCGTGTTCTCGTTTTTTTTTTTTTTTTCAACAATCTGGTATTTTCTCTGGAAGTCCAACGGTTATTTATAACAAATAATAATTTTCGAAATGTAATGTTAAAATACTATAATTGCCGAGAATTGAATTGAATCATCATCATCATCCAGTCTATAAGCATTTAAAAGTTGCCGAACAATAGTCTACTATTCCAGGGTAAAATAAATGAATCAGTACAACCTCCCAAAGGTTTTTGTTTATTTGCACAATTTGAAATATTATGATAAAAAAAAAGAATAAATAACGAATAAATGATGATTAAATGAATCAAACTATAGAAAAATTAATAAAACCTCATGTATCAATATATTTTATTAATTCAGGCATATAGAATCATCGATTTCTGATCCAATAAATGGATACATGTTTCTCTTCCATTAGCTTTTGCAGTATATAACGCGGAGGGTAGTAAAGTGGTCCTATTTCTATTTTTTTTTTTTCTACTCTCTGTCTACTTTTCCTTTGACCGAACACACCTCGTGACGGTGTGAAAAATTCAGAGATTTTTAAAAAGCTACATTCGAGTTAAATTGGAGAGAAATAGAAGATAGAAAGAGTAGAGTGTATATATGTATATACATATATATATGTATATATATATGGCTAAAACCAAGCGGGCGAGAAAGTGAGGGATGAAGAGGTGACGGAGGGGGAGGGGGGTTGGGGTTTAGCTGTGCCAAAAACTAGGACCTGTTGCACGTTGTACAACCTGTCCCCCCACTTTGTACCCACCGACAACCTCATTCTCTCTATTTATCTCTCTTTATCGCTCTCTCTGTCTCTCTCGCGTACCACTGTGGAAACATTCGTGTACCACGTAGCCACGGTATAGGTACCGAAAACTCCAAACGGTGATATTTCCTCTCTCTGCATGCCAGCGATGCTCTGTGTGGCACTGCGATGCATTTTTTGATTTTTTTTTTTTTTTTGTCGTTCTATGAGAAGCTCGATCAAACTGTCGCTGAATAAAGAGAAATAAAGAGAGTACAGGGTGGGGGAAAAAAAAAGAGGAAATAAAAATAAAAAAGGGAGGAAGTAGAGAAAATTAAGTGATTTGAATATAGCATGATCATTTTTTGTTGAAGAAAAACGCTTCATATTTAGGCTATTTGAACGAAATAATTTATATATAGATTGAATTATTGAAAATAATATATAAGTAAACTTATTATTGGAATTAAAATAGTAGATTGATGAATCTAAGAAAGAAGAATGTGAAAAAAAATAATAATAATAAGAGATTGATGATGAATAATATGGAGAAAATGATTGACAAATGAACGATATCGCGTATCGCATGCATCAGGTGAAAATGTAACGATATGAAAGAAAAATTATTGGTGTTGTAACAAGGGGTTGTTGGTAGGGTATTGAAGCCAGAGTTTTGTATGACAATGGGTCATTCTCGCACTCTGTAACTGTACCCGCGTTGAATTAAAAAAAAAAAAAAACAACACCTATTTTGCACCCCTACATCGCACCGGTGGAGATGAAATACCGACAACAATCCGAACCCAATGCAACAAGGTATCGTATCTATAGAATTAGGTATAACAGGAGGAGGGTTACAACACCCTACGTACCCCCTGCGCTAAAACTGTATCGCATAACAGAAACTGGGAATATATAACGCCCTTTATACTCACATAGGTTTCACAACGTTTCAGTCACGTTCGATACATCATATTTTACACCCACACAAAGGTTACACACAACGTTTCTTGTTTCCCAGATATCGAAACAAGAATCAGATCTATAATACTATTTCAAACACGTGACACTATACCGTATAGCATGTAGTTATACATAGTTGTATGTATAGTAGCTGGTACTAGTCTTCTCCACCCTCCTCGATATTCGTACGCAGTAGGTACATACATACATACCTACGTCAACTCCGAAACGTTGAATTGATAATACATAGATTGTTGGGTTGTTTGTAACCGGATTTTTATCCACAATCTACATACATAAAACACTGTTTATTATACATCATCTTACATGCTGGCCACTGGACAGGGAAAACTAGGAAGTCAGGGAAAAGTTAAGGAATTTTACGGCGATACAAAACAAGACGGAATAAAAGATGTCGCGCGGAAATCTCGATCAATGGAAATAGTAGTAATAATTGTATAATTTAGAAATAAAAATAGTATTCTCAAAAATCATCTTCTTTCTCCATTGATTCAGAGCAATGTTCATCACATATTTGAATAATCACTAGTTTGCAAGAATTTCAGTCCTGATAAAATTATAATTTTCTCAGGAAAAGTCAGGGATTTTTTATTTATTTTTATTTCTGTAGTGGCCATTCGTCTGGAAAACTGGGAAATATTAATGAAATGTCACGGATGCTATCACCGTCATCATTTTTCTCTTATTTTATACTTAACGATTTTTATTTCATCTGTGATTAGAAATATGAGATAATCCGATGATTTTATTTTTTTCTGCTCGAATCGTTCGTCAAAATATCAGGGAAAAAATAATGATATATCAGTCAGGGAAAACCGGGAAAATGTCAAGGAATTCTATGAGCGGAATCGAGTGGCCACCCTGTATCAATCTAATGTTACAAATTGGAAGATATGATATGGTTGAAGGGAATTCTGGGAATCACAAAGGAAACCAAAGAATGAGATGCTCTTTTTTTCTTATATTGTTATTCTGAATGATTACAGCTGTGATAAACGTGCGGAAAACCAGTTTCTCGTCTTTCTTTACTTTCCAATTATCGACGGATATTAAAGACGGTTTTTTTTTCTCTCATTTTTTTCATGAGTCTTAGGTTGTACAGACATCGTTAACATGACTTCTGCTTATCATTCGCTCTATATCCACATAGAAACGGGTGTTACAAATAAATATAATAGGAGCGTTTCGCACAAAAGCTTTTTGTGTTTTTTTGCAGTGTATTTTTACTTCTGTTACTGTTAAACATTATTTCACCCCCCCCTTTTTTTTTGCTTCTTGTATGTTTTTTTTTCCATTTGCATTTTTTTTTTGTCCCACCCTTCTAGCTTGTGTACTCTTTTTTTTTTTGTTTTTCGTTTTTTACTTTTTTTTGGCCCGCTTGTTTGTTCGTTAAACCATTACGAGCTCTCGTTTTTATTATTCCTATCGTTTCTTTTTTTTCTTGTTTCCTTTTTTTTTTTGGAATTTTTCCAGTAGCGCCCAGCATTGTTTCACGGTTTGTCATTGTTAGGGCGTATTTCTACCAACCGTGCTATGGGCACTCCCTCCCGCCAACTCTACACGTATATTCCTTTCACCTACATATCCTGTCTATCCTGTATCACCGATGTATGATCCTGATGGGGATGATAAAAAAAAAAAAAAAAAAGAAACAGTGAAGAAAGAAAAAAAAAATTGAAGCATAACGCGTATAAGGGCTATAGGGAAGTTCTACTCGAGCTTGATGACTGCCGAATGACTCCGGGCGATATTGATTCAGTCATCATGGGTTTTCTGACGCGACAGTTTTTTTTCTCTTCCTTGTCATTTTTTATATTAAAAAAAAAAAAAAGACGAAACGTTGAGTAATGATTCGAATAATCCGAGGAATGACGACAATGCGGGCTGAGTACACCGTCGTCAGTATCCCTTAACACGTCAGCGATAGAATAATACAATAATGACCATAGTTATCGGTGAATAATTCAAACGCCAAAGGTTCCTACAAATACAGAGAAAAGGAAATTGGAGAGAGACGGAAATAGAGAGGGAGGGGGGGGGGAGATACTATATAATATAATAAGGTATAAAGCTGGCTTGTAGCTACCCGCTCGGTTTGATGTTTAATTATTCAAAAGACGCCATCGCTATCCACTCACCCTTTTACCCTCCCCAGAGCGATACAACCGTTAACTATTCAGGAGATATTGACTTTGAATACTAGTGTAGATCATTAGGTTCGTCAGAGACGTTCAGAGTCATTGTACAGTCGAAAGTGGGGAAAGACAATGAAACAATATTTTTAAAAAATACATAAGGGGGTACACCTTAAAATAAAAAAAAAAAGTTAAAACTGACAAAAGTAATTTTTCATATTTTTAGAATGTTTTTCACACGATTTTGGAAACACATTTTTTTTTTTTTGTCTAGGATGCACAAAATAAAATGTATCGATGTATCGATCCAAGTTTTTCTGGTCCAAAACTATTCAGTGAAGAAGGCTTCTCAAAATGAACAGAAAACTTCTCGATCCGATCAAAATTGTGTCAGATATTCGTCATTTTTTATAATAAAATAGCGTTTTTCTGTCTTCACACGTTACTTTTCGTGATAACTCGAGTAAACATGAGGTTATGAAAAAGTTATCTGTTCATATCGAAAAAGCCTCTTTACCGAACGGTTTGAGACCCGAAAAACTAAAATCGGTTCACCGGTAGATTTTATTTCGTGCATCACAGACGGAAAAAAGATTCTTTCTAAAATCATGTGAAAACGATTGAAAAGTCTCAAAAATGACTTTCAGTGGTTTTGACTTTTTTGAAATTTTGTTCTTCGGTGAATTTTTTGACACCTCAAAGAACGCTCGTCGTATTTTACTGTCTTGAATACGAAGAGGGAATAAATTCGAGTGCCCCCTACTCCCTTTCGTATCGCTGGTCATCCCTTATTTGCTCTGATATTCGCTATAGACCGCCAATTCTAGTGATTCTACCACTTGTATCGCGAACGTGTGTGAGAAGGGGTCAGGTATATACGTGTTATATACTGCATATGACGTATAAATATCGGGGAATATTATCGACGGAATATCGGAACTCGAATTCAAACCCTCTACACAACTCCTATCGGCGCAATAAGGGCGGCGATCGAAGTTACAAAGAAAACAACTATTCTTTATTCAACAATATACAGTTTTTCTACTTTTTCCTGTTCGAAATTGTATGTAGAATTTAGAATTGCACTGTTATCATCCTTTTTCGCGCTTAGAGATACGTGAACGTGGATGAACTTTACTTACAACTTAGTGCTGGATATGATATTATCAGAATTTCGGAAATTTTCTGGATAATAATAATAATAATAATAATAATAATAATAATATACGTGTAAATATGTACAGTCCGACCTCTCTATAAGGCCCCTCCCAATAGAGCCGGTTCCCCCTATTTCTCGCTCGCAGCGTTCCCCCACTCTACCATGTAACGTGAGCTCGAGAAAGAGACGAAAGACGAGTCGTGCGACTAGCGAAGATGGCAAAGTGGGGGTACCTCAGTTCCTGGAAAAACTCTTCCCCTTGGGGGCCTGGGCGGCCCTATAGAGAGGTTGGACTGTATTACGATGAGAACATGATGGAAATTTTTGGTTATTAGAATTTATGAAATTTTCTGGACAACCGCTCACGTACTTACTTTACTGTTATATAATATGATATGATATGATTAGTTAGATCCAAACTACAATCAGGATTTCAATCTTCTCGTCGTATTCAAGTTAAGCTGCGTATGAGGTGGATATTTATTTTATTATTTGAATTCATATTTTTTTCTCTCTGTTCACAAACCTGGTTACCTATATACCCCGATACCCCCAGCTTATGGGTTATTCAAATGAACGGTAAAAATCATCCAACCTACCTCCCGGGCAGTTCGTGCCATGCCTATACAGTTCTCTCTGTATATGTACGTATTGGCATGTCGGGGAAAAAAGCGTTTCACGATGAAGGGCGGCGTTTTTTTTTTTTTTTTTTTTTTTCATATTTGTAATTTTTTTTTCATTTTTTATTTGCACGGGGCGGATTGGGGCGAGGCATATCGGTATTGGCGATATTTAAATGGGTTTAAAACCCTACCCTATCAACCCCCTCTCAGTTCCTCTTTGCTCGTACCTACTGAATAAAAAAAAAAAAAAATAACCACGCGTTTGGTTCGCGAGGGGGTCAAGTGCTCGGCGTCAATAAAAAATTGAAAAAACAAAAAGGAAGGAAATATAGACGAAGGATGTGTGATTAGCTCGAACTGATATTTATTATCTGTACAATATACAATTCTGTGATCAACGGTTTTACTAATTGATAACGATACGATTATTGAAAAAAGAAGACAAAAAACCGGAAAGGTAAATCAACCGAATCAACAAAAACTCTCGTTTCTGGGGATATTCAGTTCGGCAAAAAGAATTGTTTATCCAATTCTGAAAAAAAAGGAACAAATTCACTTTTTTCTTTTGAAATGAAAAGAAATTTGTAATCATTGGACAAAAGAGACTCTCTCCCTCTTTTACTATGAGGGTATGATGATATAATTACGTGAAATTTACCATCTGGACTGTAATTAGTTCTGTTTTTTTTTTCATTTTTTTTTTTTTTCAAGTTATTAGATTTATACGTGGGAATAGGTGTATAGGTAGTTATTACACCCACACAAGTGTGGTCTATACGCTCATTATTACAACCGAGAATTAGTTGGTTAGAGTTAGTTGGTGTCTCGTAGGCCTCGTAGGTGTATAAAACAAATATTGGTTTCCGTACAACAGAACGAGTTTATATTATAGTATATTAACTTTCTCTCTCTCTCTCTCTCTCTCTCTCTTTTTTCTCACATTGTATTATTTTCTGTAGGTATGTCGGTGGGCGAACATAAAATGAAGGGAAAAAAAATTGAATAAAAAGTACGAGAACAAAAAAAAAAAGAAATAAAAAAAAAATGATGGAATTATATATAAAGCCTATTATTATCGCGAAGGCCGAGCGTCACTTACGGTTTTAATATACGCGCGGTCATTTTACCCCTCCTTCTCGATTGAACGTGTATAAATATTATATAATATTATATTAAAATTTATCGTATTCCCTCGATAAATTTTATTTTATTTTATTATTTTACTTATATTATATATTATATACTTGAAATAACATAAAATTCTTTAATATATTCTCTTTACTCTTTTATATTATACTTGATGATATTATTATTAATGACGCTGCAATAAACGAGTATGACATATACATAGTATATGTATATACATGTATATTATATCGTTTGTTCTTCTACCTCCACTTCAACTTATAAAAAACGCGGGTTTTGTATACCGCGATGCTGCGGAAGGCGGTTTACGCGGGTTATTGCGCAATGTGTTTTGCATTTTAATACCGATATGTATGTACCTATACATAAATAATAAATATTATACGTTGTATGCTACCTATGACGACCTATAATACATTTATTAACACGCGCGTCTCTCTTTCTCTCTCTGTCACACACACACAAATCTATACTCTGAGTATATTGTATAACTTTTTTCAATTCCTTTTTTTTTTTCCTTTTTTTTTTTCGTGTGTGTAGGTAATTTTACTACTTTTAATATCATTTGCTTCTTTTTTTTTTATTGTTCTATTTTTCTCCGTTAGCTGGTAGCACCTTTATATATTATTATATGTATAGAAGAGAGAAAAACCCGAAGCGGTATATTTTAGGTCGGTTACACCGCACCTCGGTCGTCTCTTCGCTTATACATATATCCTATATATCTAAGGTAATAAAAGTTTTAACGTATTTATTATTAGAAGATGATAAATGACATTATACTCGGTTGCGTCACCCGCCAAACATTCTGACGTGGGGAGGCATCGAGTATCACTCTATCTTTTTCTCTCTTTCCCTTCCCCCCTCTCGCGAGTATTGATTAAAATTTACGCGTTAATATTTATCACCAAATAATAGCTCTCTTAGATTATTCGATATCCGTCGACCTCAACATAATTACAAGATTTAGGATACTTTTTCCTTTCTTCCTTCCCTCTCTCTCTCTCTCTTTCTCCCACGCTTCTCATTTTTTTTTTTCTTCTCCTTCTTCACTCGCGATTCAATGGCGAGTAATAATACAAAATCCAGGCACGCTTTTGGGGGAACCGGGGGTTGGGGGTTGGGTCAGAGGAAAGTCGGGCCTTTTCATTCTTTGTTTTACATTTTTGCATTTTCAACGTCCCACGGGATGATTGTTCGCGACGAGGATTTTTTTTTCTTGTTTTTTTTTTACCCTAGAACTGTAGCCACTAACGTTACAGAACCGTCTATACAACGTTTAAAAAAAAAAAAGAAGAAAGACGAAAAAAAAATAAAAAATGGGGAAAGGTATAAGGGGAGCCGGGGAAATGTCCCCGATGCCTGACTCTATCCCTCATATACATTCCATTTACAGAAATCAATGAAAATTCATGGGATATGTACAGAAAATGGATGTAAAAAAAAGTATATATATATGTATATATATATATACAGAGGAAAAAGTGGGGTCCGAGCGAGTTGAAAATAACGTATGAAAAAAGAGACAAGTAAAAACAAAAAAAAAAAAAAAACGAAATGAAATAAAATAAAAATTGCTATACTCACCCTCCCTTCCTGATATTGCGATCGGGGGGGGGGGGGTGACACAGGTACAGAGAACCCTGCGGCTATACTACGCCGAGCTGCGCCGGCGAAGAGATAATCTGATTTTCAGCAACTTTATATCTTTACACTCTCTGCTCGAATCGGGACGGATTCGCGAGATAGCCGAATTGGTAGTCTGCTGATAGATACGGTATACCGAATTTTTTACACTGCCGTATTATATAGTTTTTTTTTTCAAATTTTTCTTCCCTTCTTGTATCTGGTATACATGAAAATATAAGCGAGAGTTTCCTGCAGGGGTTGGGAAGGAAAAGATCTGGAAGCTGTATTTTTTTTTTCTTTTTATTCTCATACCGTGTATATGTGTACAAAAAAAAAAAAAATGTATATTCCCTCGTTACGCACCACTTGGCGTACATCGAAGAGCAAAAAAAAAAAAAAAAAATGATTGTTGTAAGAATTTTTATATTTATGTATACCTATAGCCACCTATATCCACGAGCCAGACATGATTGGGGGTAAAAGAAGAAGAAAAAAATATATATTCAGAAATACGTATGTGGACGAAGGGGGGATTTAGAGAATGTCGGGAGGGGAAGAAGAGAGGAAGAAAAATATACTCTTCATTATCGTGGATATAGTGTTTTTTTTTTCTTCTATTTTATATCGATATATCGATATATGAGAAATATCTTTGGTATAGATTGATGGAAAAGAATAAATCGATATACTCGTCATTATCTCAAACTAATTAATCGTTACAATTATATGAGATTGCAATACAATAAAATGTATGTATCATCAGATACATGCTTATTGTTATTTTTATACATATGTATAATAAAAATACACGAGGGTTTCGCCTATTGTATCGCTTATCAATAGAATGTATATATTATATCGATTATTTTTTTACATTTTTTTTATCGACTCCACTAATTTTCTGAAATCTCTATGTAATCGTAATAAAAATTTTGTGATTTTCTTTCATTTGGTACTGAAGATATTTTTTTTCGCGGCTAATGATGATATTATTACAGTATACGACTTACTTCTCAGATCGTAAATCAACGTTGCAGTACACAGCCTCGGGGGTTAAATTAAATTCAAACTCTGTGTACCTCCGCGATATAAAATATTATTCAATTTTTATCCCGAAGTAGAAATAAAATGAAGTAATAAAATTAGTAAATCAGACGTGAATAAAAAAAAATTTTTTAAACGAATAAAAAAGAAAGAGTATTCGGACTGATTGGAATTTCCGTTGCTAAATGTGACAGTGCACACAATATATGATAGGCGCATACATGATTCTGAATCCAGGTAGAAAGTCGACTGCTTATTATCAACCGTGTCTCTGTTAGGTTTTTTCTTTTTTCTTCTCAAACTCATAGAATTTATACACAACGGGGGTTAGAGAGACGCGGGGGGGTTAAACAAGGAAGAAACTAAGATGTGTATATAATATTAAGTATACGATACATTATTCATTTTAAGCTCTTTCCCGTTTCGTTTTGCCCAAGTAATATACCTACACAGAGTATTATATGCTTGGTACACACTGCGTGTGTGTGTGTGTGTCTGTATGTGTGTGTTAGTTTTTCTATAACTACAGGGCTAGCATGTCTCTCTGTACGTTGGTTATTTCTTTCTTTTTATTTTTCTTCTCTTTTTTTTATCCTCGTTGTTTTTCTTCTTATTTTAAATATGGCGGTTATATACCCGCTCATTTGCAATTCTATGCGAACGTCGATATAATACACGTATATCCTTGATTTATTACAACTATATGTATATATTATGTATATATATATATTCACATATTATACCGTACCCAGCTGCTGCTGCTGTTGCTGCTGCAGTATTTCCGTATTCCGTATATATTATTTGTTTTAACATTTTTTTTTTTTATCATACAATTTATTTATTTTTTCCTCTATATACTGTAGATATATATATATATATATATACACCAAAGGTCATAAATTAGTATCTATAGTACATCGATATCGATTCTCAGATAATCAGGTTCTCATTCAGATAAGGATAATGTCGATAATTAATTGTATCAATTATGTTTGATTAATCGAGATTTTAGAAAAAAAAAAAAAAAATCTGGCGTACCTAGCAAACTTTTATTGTCATATCACGAGGGTATGGTACTACGTACACGACGGTCCGCATTTTCTTGTGCAATACTTTTATTTTCGTAATAAAAGAGTACCTGTATCCATCCATACATGGGGATAGAGGTTCTCAAATCGTTGTGTTTTTTTTTTCCATCATTTTTTACGTCTCTGTCACAATTTACATACAACATTTTTGTTTTGTCATTCTTCTCTCGAGTCACAATCCAATTATGTACCGTTGTCGTATTTTTATAATATATATATTTTTGTTTGTCAGTTGGATTATTACAGTATATTACATATATACGAAGGTATAGATGGAATAATTATACCTACGACAGCGATGATCTAACGATATTAATACACGAGTGCATAGTTTGAATTACACGTTGCATGTTCGATACAAGGCACAATAAATATTTAAATATATGCCATAGGAATATGGGAGAGTATGATATAAATAAATTGGATGAAATAAAAATGCTTGAGGTGTAATAAATAATACAGACAGATAGTACAAAACACATTCTTCTCTTTCTCGTTTTATAATCTTATCTTTATTATAAATATTGATATAAATGTTGCGCACGCGTTATCGCTACGTCGGCGAGAAACTGTTTGACGTTAGATGTATATAAAATAATTAACCTAATCTCGGAACCACCTAGTTCACTCGCTTGTATTATACTTTCAACATTTTGTCATATTATTATCGCGACGAATGAAACCCACGATTATTATTATTATTTTTTTATTTTTTTGTTTGTCTTCACATTTTTATATTTCCATTTTTTTCTTCTTCTTCAAACGTACGTCTTTTATTGTACATATACCTTATCTTGAAGTCAGTAAAAAAAAAAGCAGCATCACCTCGATTCCTACCAAGGCGTCATATTTAATTTAACAATTTCATTACAGTCGTGTTGGGGCTGATTAATTGAATGTACGATATTGAAGAATTACGAACACGTTTCATTGGAAATAAAATCTATACGAATTGAGTAAAAAAACAAAAATATTGATAGAACTTGGCGAATAAACAATTCCGCGTTGTGTAATTAGTGTAATTATTCAGCCATCGATGTTTGAAGAATCTCCGTTAGAGTTCGACAAGGTACGTGGTGTGCGCAATGAGCACCGCTGCATTAATAATATACAATAGCCATATAATGGCATCGGGCGTATACACGAATGTATATATTGTATAATAACTTCCAAGGCCTTATAAATGTTTATTATTTACCACGCAATGTATAATGGGAAGCAGACTTCACCGAGCTCGTGAGTTAACTCCGCGTTAAAGAAACTAAGGTATAAAACGCACACATATGTCCATGTGTGTGTGCAGTTAGTATTAGAAGAAGATTTAATGCAATAATGACATGAAAAACTAAAAATATTGTTTCAATCATTATTTTATGTACAGATTACTCTTCGAAACACGTCAATGATAGAAATTGACTTTTAATCGGGGAAAACTAGCTAGAGCCCCAACCAGAAATGAACGTGACGTTCCTAGCAGGGCCCTATTTAAATCAGTTGTATATAAATGTATTTATTCCACCCGGTGGTTTCATATATTTCTTCGATTATCTACCATATGTATATATATATATATATATGTGGTATGTGTGTATAGTTGTATCACGTTTTTTTTATGGTATATAACAAATATCAATCATCTTCAGGGAACGGAATAGCTTATTGGGAATGATTGACGCGCGCGTACAGCTAGGCGCAAAGGCCGTATCTCATAAAATAGAAAGATTACCTGACCTTCGAGATGAAGGAACACGCGTATGTACTTCGGCTACGTTACTAACTCTGTATCTAAGTACCTATACCCAGGCACGATGTGCAGCGTTCTTAACAAATCAACTATTATGTATTTAATGTACACCGATTATCAATCATTGTTTTTTTTTTTTTTTTTTTTTTTTTTTTGGTTGATTAGATTTGATTATTGTTTTTTGTTTTAACGATATTCGACTTCGCGGTTTGATAGGTATTACTGCAATTGGCTGAGTTTCCCCCCTCTCTTTCTCTCGAACGCCTGCATCGGTATAACAGTACGTATTGTTTCATTGTGTTACTTATCGCTGGAAACCACGCGTCCCCCGTAATGCGACGGTGTTGAAAACCCCGGCTTAATGATATCTAAACAAGCCTCGATACAAACTGCACTGTACACAAGTTTCGAACGCTCCTATCAACCGGTAATTGATGCTTGACGATATTGTTTGTTACACATTTCTCAGACAAATTTTAGAAATTCATTTTATAACTGTATCAGAGTGTGATTCATTTTTCCTGCAGTAAATCATTGTCCTGCCGAATCCGTATCGGCGGACAAACAAATTTTCCATCACTCTTCACTTCACATTTTCGAGAAAATCGTATTCGAACGTAAAAAAAAAATTGGAATTCGAGATTTGAGTATTTTTACACTTTGGAAGAAATTTTCGTACCGAAGAGCAAAAACGCTCTTTTGATTTTAAATTTTTTTAATTTTTAGAAATTCGCTCTGGAATCCCGACAATTGTCGGTTAGTGTTATCATCGTATGAATTGATGAGAATATTTCCGAACCTCGTACGTCCCTGTTTCTGAATCTCCTTAACGAGTCGCGTTTTAATGATAGTTGAATCAAATTGGATGTTTTATAGCCGCTACGAATAAAGAACACCGATACGCTATACTTTTTGTGTGTAATTTATCGTTGCCCCTCTATACCTACTGCAGTAGTGTGTATGAGATAAATAATACAAATTACACTAATTTCTTATACTATATATAACTGACCGATGCCCAATCATACAATTATTTATAATATCGTATAGTGGATCGGAAAATATTATTTATACTCTCATAACCTCCTGTTTTCTGCCCTCTGATCCTCCCTTGAGTTCTCTCGTATACCACTGGCAGTTATTGTCAGTTATTACCACTAATTTCGTAATTACAACGGACAAACGGTTCAACTTACGTTTTTTTCTTTTACCTCGACTCTAGAAGAACGGATAACAAATTTTAACGAAGAAAAGAAATAAAATAAAATAAAACATAAAGAAGACATTGTAGAGAAGAAGATGATTGACAAAATTAATCAACATCTGAGAGAGAGAGAGAGATATGAAATTTAGGTGGCAAACACGTCTGTTTTGAGAGATGACAAATCGAACATATAACCTCGGTTATATTAAACCGTATTTGTTTATACCTTGGTTATAAAGTATAAATGATTGAATGTATATAATGAATCTCTGCATAATATATATCCGAGAGCGAAATCCAACTTATCTTCAATACTTAATACTTAAATACATAATTGCGAGAGTCGAGTGTAGTGTAGTGGATGCGGTAGGTATATATATATATACATATATATATGTATATATATATGTATAGCAGTCGAGGCCAGCGTTAACTAACGACTTGGAATAATTACGGTGCTGTACCCGTACCGCTGTTGTATGTATGGTATACAGATATTATTAATAAGTATCTATGTTTCTGTATAAATATATATCGCAGTGCTACGAACTGGATGATAATAATAATAATAATAATAGTAATATTATATAGCGGCTCGATCGTAAGCAGAGTTATAGAAACAAAAAAAAAAAAAAAAAAAAAAAAAAAGAGTTTTATGTATATAAATGGCGGCGATGAAGAAGAAGCGGAGAGTAGGAGGCAGGTATCTGTAACGCGAAACTCCTGGAATAACTTTAATAATCGTAATCATTAAGAATAGAGACGGGCATCGGCGTAACAACCCCCAATAACCGTAGTCGTAACCGTAACCGTTGCATTACTACGTTTCGTTGGGTTTTCAGAGTTTCCAGTGCATCCCCTGGTTCTGTTGCCGCTGGTATACTATCTTCGAGTTAGTTAGTTAGCTAGATGAGAAACTTTTTCTATGTATGTATGTAAATACCCAACTCTAAATAAATACCTGATTTGAATATTAGATTTTTATTTTCGTCTAATTTCAAAGAAACTTTTATAAAACCTTGTTTTCTGCTTCACATATTTACATATATATATATATTTAATGAACGCGTTCGAATACGCCCGGCTAGGTTCGAAATCGATATGACGTATGTATACGGAGATATCGGTATATGGGTATAATTTTATCCACCTTTTTTTCCCTGTTTTTTTTTTTTTTTTTCTATATTGCGGACATGTTGAACTGGTAAGGGGTTCGATAGCACCAGCTGAATCGGAAATATTGCCCATAAATATCGGAGATATCAACCGATATGTATACGAACCGAAACCCTGCACTGTTGCACCCTAACCGTCGAACGTATCTATCTATAAATAATAATAATAATAATGAAAGAATTTTTTAGTATCTTGTGCACCCTGCGCGGTATAGGGTGAAAGTAAACGCTACGTATGAGGCGAACGGCCCAATTAATGAACCCTGAAGAGACAACTTGGGTTATTTCATCTTTTTTTACCTCGTTTTTTACGGTATTCCAGAATTTTTGTTGATTTTCAATTAATATGGACGATTCTGAGGATAGGGATATATTTTCCTGTAGAGAAATTTGATGAAATAAGGGTGAATGATTCATTTTTAAAATACACTGAACACTTACGAATCAATCCGAAGAATATTTATTATACTTCTATTTCACATTCACTCAGTTCCATTTACATCTGATTGATAAAAAACTGTATAGCCGCAGAATTTCGGACACGTCCCGAAGTCAATGTCCCAGTTATTGATCGAATATGTAGATGTAAGTGTCGATTTTTAAAGCTGAATTTATAATCCATTGAAATTGGTAACTAGTCTGAAATTCTTCTTGTTGGTGAGTTCGAAGACTGAACTTTTATTTGCCGGTTTTACATAAGCGATACGAAGAAAATTAACCAATCTATAATCAAATGTGTACACTGTTAGAAATTTCTGTATTAAGTTTCATAAAAATGTATGTGTGAAGCAATTAACTTTTACATACTTTTTGTAGTAATAGTTGAATATTCAAAATCATTCTGAAAAATTTCATAGACAAGATTCATACTAAATTTCATATACGGAATGTTTTGAAAATTCTGCTGAATACTCATATCGTATGAAAATTCATGATAATTTCATTTAAAAATGGGTTTCCACGGCTACAATAATTGCCGAATCGGATCATAAAATATTGCAGAATCGACCAAAAAATGATAATTTTATACGCTTTCAATTGGATGAACCGTTGATAATTGACTGAAACACCGCTTTGTCACTGAAAACTAAAAAATAATCATAGTATGGTATGTTTTTAATCTCCAATATTAAATTTCATTCCCATTTGTATGAGAAATTTCAAAATATTTTTAACAGTGGATCAGAAAATGTCGAATCGTTCGTTATTTGGGCCGTTCGTTCGCCCATGGTGCGAATAAAATATTTGTATGTCTGTATCGTTTTGGGATACTTAGCAAAGAGAACAGTTTGACCGAAACTCTCCTCGTTACAGTTCTTCGTTTTCTTATTATTCGACTACGGGTTGATCACCGGTCGTCAGGATTGATGTATTCATCGTTAAATCCATCCCTGTGTTATAGCACCGTTGCAGGGTAACCAAGAACTAGGAATATCAATCTATGTCTGTCCCTATTTGCTGATAATTAATCAGAGAGCGGTTTACACGGTATATGTATAACGCGATTGGACGAGAGCTAGGAAATTTTGGTTTATCCCTCTCCGCACAATCGCGAGCGGATCGCAGATTGTAAATTCGCGGTAAAACTGTACATCCGTCAATTATTATTGTTCAATTAAGTTGCGGGTGATCGAATTTTACACGAATAATTGTTTTTTATTTATTTTTTCAACGATCATTTCGTTCATTTATTAATTAATCAATTATCGCCAATAATAATCGACGTGACGAAGAAAATAAGGAGAGAAAAAAAAGGAAAGTCTTATGAATGTGCAGGTTGGGAATTAATTAATACCCACATCATTCGCGAACTCGATCCTAGAATAATTAATTAGTCAATTAATGAACGTAGCTCGGTAATTATCAGCGAAGATGCAGTGCAGGGAATGACGCGAAACTCACTCGCTCAATCTCCACCCTCGATTACCGCGTCTCTTCTCGATTGCTCGGTTCGAATATGAAATTAATTGTGCGTTTAATTTTTCCACCCCTTGTATACGTATAGAAGCCATTTTCTCGATCCCTTACAGTCTACACCTTCGCATCGGTTCTCGATTATTTATAATAACTAAGGGGACTCAGACTGATTGAAAACGAAGCCGGACGATTCGTGTTTGTCTTGTCATTACCTCGACTCTCGCGCATTCTCTGATATCATACCCAGTCCGTATTAATCATCGTCAATTAGCAATAGGAATTAATCGCATTACGCGAACCGCGAATAGCCTCCGGATCCCGCAGCCGCAGCCGCAGCCGCAGCCGCAGTACCGCACGGTGCAAAATCGAGAGCCTACACTCGAATCTGCGGGCGAGTAGAGGAAATACTCGCGGTACCCTAGAATACAGGCGGTCGCAGTGGGTTGTAGGTACTCGGTACTCACGATCAGTTACCCTCGCCCTCGATATACACATTGATATACCTAAGTACGTAAGTGCTTTTGCGTACCCTGGTGCGGTTCGACCCCTGCCATACACCCTACCCTACCCGCAAAGAGCCCATACGTCGATCCGCTACGATGCACCGCATCAAGTGTCTGGGAACGATTTGATAATTTATTTTTATTTTTTCATTTTTTGAAAATCTTGACTGTTTTTTTATTTTTTCATTTACTTTGTCTTGATTCGCATTCAAGGAAGATGAAAATTGAGAGGGGGAAATAACTCGATCCGGACTTGACGCGTCAATTTTTTAATTCGCGTTAATACACTGAGAGAAAAATATAGTGACCGTAACTATAAGTTAACTATATTATTGAGTGGAATAAGACCTCGAACACATTTTAATCGTCGGAGTAACATGTTTATTTATGGTACCAAGAACTATAAATTATGGTTGTGCTGCCAATCTCTGTTACTATACAAAGATTGTCGTCTGAACTATATGGGCTCCACTTCATTTCTATAGTAACGACTAGTCGTCCTTTGGGGTGAATTTAACACAAATATACAGTCATCACGCATAAGAAAAATAGTACGTCTGACGATTATACTTGTACATTCAACTATTACATATAATATGGATAACGATTTTGATAAACGTGGAAGTGACATTGTTAGGGTTACTATTTTAATGTTTGCAAAGACTACACACTGTAGTGCACTGTAAGAAATGTTTGTTGTATGTCCAAGACGAGAAGTGAGTAAAAAAATTTTTTTAATCATTTTTTCGGGATCATATGTGCGTGTTAACGACGTTTCAACAGCTTATGATCAACCTGAACGGTTGAAAACGCAGTTTTTCCGCTCGAAAAACACCGCTGTGTTTTTTGTCCTAACCGGGATTCGAACCGTGTTCGCTCGCTCGCTCGGATTACTAGTCGCACGCCCTACCTACTACGCCAAACTAACTTATGGTAAAGGATGACTTCATGTGCAACATATACAATCGACGGTCAATATGGGAAATATGGGAAATATGGGTTATATGGGAAAACATTAATTCACTAATACAATTTCTTTTCGATTTCTAGTTTTACCGCAGATGCATTCAATTACTACAGAAAATCAGAGGACTATTTTCTAAATTCAGATTGACTATATTCAGATTTCATGAACTATAATCATAGTCAATCGAAACAATATAGTTAATGGGCATGACAGTACCAATGTTATTTACTTGATCATAGTGAATATAGTAAACCGTACACTGTTGAATGGTATTATGTAGTCATATAAACTTTAGAATTCGCATTGTTGTATAACGATACTGCTATAGTTGACCCCGTAGTCCGAACTATAGCAGATAAAGTGTATTCCATTGTGAGACTAGGGTTATGATAACCAGAACTTATAGTTTCGACTACTATATATGCGTTCAATATGCAGCTAAGATGTCGTGGACCACTGACCTATAGTCAATTCAAGGTATTGCAGCATAGTAATAGTGACAATCTACGTATGGTCAACTCGTTTGCTAAAAATATAGTCACCCATACTACAATTAAAGTAAAATTCCATGGCGGTTACAAGAACCATACCTATATAGTTGGTGTGACAATAATATTATCCTGCACACTATAATTATGTTTAGTGCAACGATATTTTTTTTTACTAAGCGATATAGTTACCACAACCACGCATTTTTCTCTCAGTGTATTTTCAATCTAAATTAATGCACTATAATTGGCATCATTTCATTGCAATTCAAAATATTAATTCACTATAATGCGAATTAATTTCAGTTTGAATTAATTCATCAATTCTCAACGAATTCCTAATGATACACGTGAGTTAAAATTAATTTGCGATATTTCCGAGATTCATTCGAACCCGAATCCGAGTTAATTCCGATTAGTTCGGAATAATTTTTGTCAATTTCACCTAATCTAAATCGATTCAATCAAACTTCGTTAGTTTTATTCAATTTTTTTCGATTAATTTTTAATAATTCTCGGACCATTGACACGTCAATTCAAAGAGTTATTTTCCCCTTGGAAAATTAAAGAAGCATCTGATCCACGGTGGTCAGGGAAAAGTCAGGGAATGAGAAAAATGGTCAGGGAAAAGTCCAGGATTTTTTTTTTTTTAATTTTATAGCGGCCACCATGTCATCGTTAGCATTCGGATTTTCAATATACATATAGTCTCTGTCAACTGTTTTTTTTTTTTAAACAGTTACGTGAAAATGAACAAAATCTGAAGCCATTGGAACAGACTTCCCTCTGTTTAAAAATTAGATAAAAAGCTAGTGGAAACTGAATAAGAAAATCGTTGAAACAAATGATCAACGATCTTAAGGGTTGCAGGTGGTAACTTTTCAGTTCTCGTTGGATACGAGTCCAGGATGTGCAAATGGCTAATTCGCAACGATAACGAAAGAGGTTATTTACAGGATTAAGTGAGGCGTGAAAGAGTTGCGCGTGTGTGGGAATTGGATAATTAAATCGCGAGTCAAATGTGCATGTATAAAAAACTGTGTGCACTGGGGGGAAAATTTGCAGAAGAAAAAAAAACGAAATAATGCAAAAAGAAGACAACAAGATTGAAAAAAAAGAGGCAAGAATATGGAAAATATCATTTTTATATGACTCTGAATTCATCCTCGCTCTTCTCTCGAGTTTTTCGAGCCTTTTTTTCTCTATATACTCGCTGATGAACATCATTTTTTTTTTCATCTTCTTCTTTAATTTGCATACGTTTAATGGTATATAACTACGCGTATCGCTATTTTTTTTTCCTCTTTGTTTTATCTCGTATGTTGAGAAGAACATCCGGCATCCGCTCTTCTTCTTTTCTTCCACTTTCCAGTTTCATTCGCTACGTTATACGTATATACATGCAGTCTTCTTTCTAAACTACTCGAGTACAATTGGTTATTCAACGGGCTTCTTTCAGCTCGAATTTTTCGATTCAAAATCTGATTCCCAGTTTGATTCTTGAAGCGCCGTATGAACACGTCTTGATCGAAAAATTTCAGCAAAAAAACGCCTACTTTGAATTAAAAAACGTAATAATTAATTAACATTCGATAATTGAATGTATGGAAAATAAAATTACAAGAGAAATGAACAATTTCATTTCGTAACGAGAACTTCTGTTGTTCAAGTTACAAACAATTCGCATTGAAAAATTATTCTGCTTATTTAAGTTAGTCAAATTGGGTTGAATATTGGTAGAAAAATTGAAATTTTGAACCGGAAAACCGGGAAATGTCAGAGAATTCGATATTCCATTGCCTACACTAGATTATTTCTGCAATCTGCGGCTTGGCCTGCACTGCGCCGATGAATATATCCTTCGGATAGAAGAAAGACAGGTATTCGTATTCGTTATCGAATGTTGCTGCAAGAAACGGTCGTTAATCGCGTCTTAATTACCCCGTGGTATACGAGGAGGATCGTATATCGTAGATTCCATGCAAATATTACCCGCATCACCCCTGTCGCAGTGATTCAATGTTTCAGTGTCGTGTGGTTCAAGAAAGAGCCTGCTTTCGATTCACCACTGTTGTCTTTTTTCTTTTTCTTCTTTGCCGGTTTCTCTTCCATCGCATCTTTTCCTGCAGTATAAAACCGATAAATAATATGAGGGTCTCGACAGCCTGAAAACTCTGTAGGTATCTTTTATACCGCATATGCAGGGGGCGATATAAATATGCATGGGCTCTAGAAAACGGGGAGAACGAGAAGCAAAAAAAAAAAAAAATGAAAAACAGTCCGGAAGTTCGAGGGAGGATAAAGGCTTCTGTAAAGTAACATATGCGAATACGTTGTGGAAAATTGAAACAAACGAGAGAGAGAGAGAGAGAGAGAAAGCGTAAAATGTCGAACAACGTTTTTCCACAACGGTGACGTAAATTCATCATTAGACCGAAGGTCGGGGGGTGATGTAAAAAATTAATCCAGCATACGCAATAGCAATACGACATCTTTGATATGTTAAACTGCGTCGTGTGGGGGTTAAATATGCACTAGGTTGTTGTTGCCCCCGCATATTGCATACCTATTTCGGTTTAATTGCACACTCTCGTATTCCCCTTGTTTCTACATCCCACTATGCACTGTCTCATGCATCATCCACCTGTACCATGCAACTCGTGCTTCAGGATACTGAATCAGAAAATTCAAGAGTTGGATCCTTAACGAACCTCAAGAGTCATCAAACAATTTTTATATTCATTATTTTATTCTATTGCAAAAATTGAATTCATGTGTTTCTACGTTCTGATCATATCCCGTGTAGAAATTGAAGTCTAAATGGCCTAGAAAGGGCCTAAAAGGGCCCTGGATAGTTTTCCCCGTTTGGAATTCAATTTCTACATTCTGCATGATCAGAAAATACATGAATTGGATTTTGGCATTGCAATAAAACGATGAATGTAAAAATTGTTTGAATAACCATCCACGGGCCTAGAAGGGCCCTGAATAATATTCTTTATTTGGAATTCGATTCCTACATGCGATATGATCAGAACTTAGAACTAAGAACATGAATTCGGTTATTGGCATTACGATAAAATAATAATTGTAAAAATTGTTTGAATAACTACCCAGAAGCCTAAAAGGGGCCTAGAAGGGCCCAGGATAGTTTTCCCCATTTGGAATTCAATTTCCACATGCGATATGATCAGAAAATAGAAACACATGAATTGGATTTTGGCATGACAATGAAATAATGAATGTCAAAATTGTTTGAATAACTATCCAGGGACCTAGAAGGGGCCTAGAGGGGCCCTGAATAGTTTTCCTCGTTTGGAATTGAATTTCTACACGAAGAGATTTGATAACGATCATCAAATTGCGTCTTTTTTTTACATATATATACTTTTGGTGAGAGTTGTCGATGCTTTTTTCTCTCTCGTAATCTAAATCGTAATACAGGGTCCTTATCACTGGCTCGACCACCTGTGGCTGTCCTCTCGCGTCCCTCTTGGCTTCGAGTCCTTTGCCTGTTGTTAGTATCGACTTTTGAAAGCCTGAAAGAGGAAGCTTACCAAGTTTAAGATAGTTTTAGCTCCTCGTACTACACTCTGAAGTCAAGTTATATAGACATCAGCTGGTACCATGGAAACGCGATTTCGTGATAAAAGATTGATTCATAAAAATGGGGGGAAAAAAAATTGTCTCTGAGGAAAACGATATATTTTTCTCCATCTTATGTATTTCCTCCCTTTTCGCGGTTGGTCGATTTCTAAGGGATAGATCGCGAGACTCCCCCCATTTCCCCCCACGTTCTGAGATTGAAAATGTAATAGGTACGCCATCTTGAAAGGGGGGCCCCCATTACCATCCACCCTGCGTCAATTAGCCGCGGAATAAGGGAGCGGCGTGAAAGCAAATGGCGACAAATTTTCCTATAGGTCGAGACTCTGTCTTGAGTCCTTCCGCATAGCTATTTTCCATCTTCTTATCACTTATATTATAGTATCTCGTTGAAAACGGAACAAAGACGTTTTTTTTTCGCTTAATCGTCGTATAAAATTGTTTTCCTGTGCAATTTCGAATCCCGGCTAGGGGTGACGAAGAGGGAACGGGATCCCCTCGGAGATTTGAGGGCCGACTAAAGTGCCAAGTGAACTCGGGATTTGATAATTTAACAGCGATGGCCGTCTTCAGAATTGAACATCGTTCGTTCGTTTCAATAACTTATTTCCCCATTTAATTACACCCTCGAATAACACCGGGAAGACCCCCGAGGTATTTTCCTCTACATAGATACACGCGTATCTATGTTCCTTGCGGAACTGAACTCCGAACCCTTGCATACCCTCCGACTGTGTCAAACCCTCGCGAGATTCGCTACTTCCTTATTTCCCGGACCCCATTTCTTCGCAGTTGATGCATAGAACAAAATGGCTGATCCAAAATGGACGGTTTTAGGTTCATCTTATGACGATGATGGTTCGATTGCCTTATGATTTTTGAAAATTTATCTGGACAAAATGATAATTTTGTTGATAGATGGGAACAAAGAATATTTCAAAATTCGTGACGAAAATTTGAAAGCATTGTTCAGTATCGAATTCGGATCTGTAGCTTTTATCACCTTTTTTTTTATCAATTTCATTATTTCGAACCAACTTTCTTCTTCTTCTTCGATTTTCGATATCTGTAAAATCTCGAGAAAAAAATTAGTTTTGTGTGATCAGATAAAATTCAGATCCTATCGAACTGTTTCGAAAATTGTGTGTTTTTCAATTCAATAAATTCGTTAACTTAGTTGATTCAGATTTCTTTTCATGAGATTAGATAACGTTTGATAAGATTTTATACGTTCTACAATTTGCTGAAAGACAAAACCGACAATGATATGAAATTGTGTAGATTTTGATAAAATTTTTAGCTGATTACACACACAAAAAAAAAAGAGTGGCTCTGTGAAAATTTTGATCCGAATTTTACAGACATTGAAGATTGATGAAAAAAGAATGAAAGCTTGATTCTGATAACCGCTTTTATAATACAGTCGCTTCGGAGACAGTTTCTTTTCTTTCTATCACCGTTTCCTTTATTACGTTATTCTTCGAAGAAATTGTATTCCCATTTTTCTGTTTCTGTATTTCTTTTTACTCTCTCAATCTATCATCGTTAATCCGTCATTTTTTTTCCTCTCTTCTTTTATCCTCGTCTTTACAAGCGACACAAATTCATTATGTCAGGCAGCTACCGATTTACCGGTTTACCCGGTGAAGTCTTCTCTCGACAAATATTATAATATTATCCCGTTTCTGTCGTCGTTGTCGTTCGGTGGCACCAGGAACTCTACTTCTCTTCGCCTTCGCTTCAGTTATACCTTGAATTTTCTCAATCAGACTTTTTACCGCGCGACTCCGCGTAATTCTGCCAAGGTTTAACTTCGTTAACCACTGTGCCTCTGCTGTCGGCCTTAGAATAGCCGCAGCTACCGGTTCAGCCATTATTTAACCTCATTACATTATCTCTTCTTCAATTTTTCATAACGGCTACAGAAAGAAGAAAAAGAAAAGAAGGAAAAAAAAAACTGTGCTAATTTTTTAACGCGATTCCCTTCATTCGTTACGGACATTTCTCTATTATTTATAAAAACAACGGTGCGGTTGCTCGAAACTTTTCAACATCACCGTCACCTTCGCAACGCCTGCAGGATAGGATAATCGAATTTTATAACTAATCGGTGGAAATGATTAATTCTCTCGCTCTCGACGACTGCAGATTCCGGTCGGTTCGTACCTACCGTTGATTGGTTATTTACAAATAGGAAATTTGAAAATCTGTAGCCAGTTAACACATCGCGTGTCACCGCGTACGTTATGTTCGAAACGGTACCTGCACACGTGTGAAACGAGTACTTTACGGATGGGTGGGGACACGGTAAAGACCACGGGGATGTGAGGGCAGTAAACGCGAACCGGGTGTTTGGCTAGATTCGTCGAGGCTCCGATCCGCGGATGCAATATTCTAGGATATTACGAATTTGCTATTTTCCGAGGTCGCGGGGGGAGGTGCTCGATTGAAAATGGATTGTTAATTAGTTCGTAATTATTCTCCGATTCGAAGAGCCACCCAGAACCAATCGCGGAATCACTTTCGAAACGATTTTAACACGTTCGTACAATTTATACACACAGCGTGGGGTCTCGGATTCAGCGTTACCGCTACACAAGCCATAATTCAAAGAGATACGATAAATTGCAGAAATTTATAATTTTTGGCACAACTTTTTGGACAAATTTTATCAAGATAAACTCAAAATTGTTGTGTATTATAAAACGGATTTGAAAGTAGGTACATAATTTTTCCATCAAAATAAAATAAATGACCCTATTTCTGAGTCTCTTGGTACTTGATGAGACAATTGCAGGTCTTATTAGGTCTTAAAATTTTCTGTTCAGGTATTAATGTGTAGCTAGAAGATTTTGAATACTGGGTCGTCCTTCTGCAGTGTTTCGTTTATTTCAGCTCTGTCGTAATTTTTATGAGGCTGAAAAGTCAGTAAAAAGTCGTGGATAAAAAAGACGGATAGCGCATACTTTAATAAAATTCGGTTGCTAGCTTCAGATTCATGCAGTTTTCAAATCCTCGATTTCCTAGTCACATAACTTGAATGTTTTTTTTAATTTTTTTTATTGTAATAGATGAGGATAAAAGAGGTTCGACTGGCCCGTTCCTTATAAAAATTGGATTTCTAATCGACAATCTGATCATAGATTGAAAGGATATGATCGTTATTTGCCCTAAAAGTATCAATTCAGGCAATAATTCATCATCTGTTTTATTGTTTGAAGAGTTGATTTGATAAATTTTCAAGATTTTTTCAATATAGGTTCTATTAGTATCAGTGGATTCCCCTTTTTAGCTGGATTTTATTCTAAGGATCTAATTTCAGAGAGAATTTTCATTATCTTTGTGATGTCAGAAACCGGGTCGTTTATGTCGGTACAAGTTTGCACAGAATGTTCGACGACCAGATCTGACGATGAGACCGTCTCTACTGTAATCGAACAAACAAAAAATGTTGAACCGTTGACGAGTTATTTCACCGCGTCCGTCCATCCACGTTACCTGAAATATTCCGTAATGCACCAATCAGGACGGTAGAATAGTTGCGCGCGGGGTCTCGGATGATTAGGAATGCAGGCAATAACCTCTGATTAATGTGATCGTTGGATATTCCTATATGTCTATATATGTCCTACTACGTCGGTACACATGCATATCGACGTTAGCAGCACCGCGGCTACTACCTGCAGCAAATGCAACCTCGGGGTGGGTTTTCGGGGGGGAGCGGCGGGGGGGGGGGATACATTTACATAAATACATAACGCTAGGGCATACAACGTTAGAGCCCCGCTATGCTGTCAATTCTACCCCCGGAGGCAAGCAATTCTGAGTTATGCCGTGGTGTGGCCCCCGTTATGGTGGTTCGAGAGGTGAAACCCGGTGCACCACCCCCGCCCGTAGATATCTCGAGTGCCTCCACCTCCACCTCTACATACTCGTAGATAATTGCAAATATACGCGCGTAATGCGCCTGTACCTCCGCTATCCTGCTTTATTCGTTCATCTATCTTCTATCTTCTATCTCCGATTAGATATTGACTTCGTTTTCGTTTCAAGTGGTTGTTCATTCAAATACGTAAAAAGTAGTTGGAGCCTTTTTCTTTCGAAATTCGACTCCTAAGGGAATGAAAAGGGGTGGA
>JAEUYN010000019.1:0-14909 GCA_018257835.1 Euura lappo
CCCAATTATTTACTCCGGCTTCCGGGCTTTGAGCTCCCAAAATGGCCGACGTTGGCCTCCCCTGCTATAGTACAAAATTCATTTCGGGTTCTGAAAAGTCGGCAGTATAGAAATTGCAATGTCCTTCTGGGAAGTACATTCTAGTACCCACTTGCACGTCACCTATTGGTCTGAAATATTCAGGTAACTTCTCAGAAAGGGTCGTACCCAACCCTTGGAACCCCCCTCCATGGTTTCTTGGCAATTCTTCAGTGCTGTAGTCATACAATCCCAGGAAAAACATCAAAGATGTAAAAAAAGCCGCCAAGTACCCACACAAAAATAAGACTTGCGTTATAAGAAAAACGTTTCGCCAGTATCTGCCGTGAAATCAAGAAAAGAGCCAAGCACCGAACGTACTCCTACAATCTATCAGCAAGTCTACGTCGTGAAGTCGGAGTTTTGTGTGAGGATATCGGAACATCATTCCAAGAGCTACGTACTTGGCGGGCACATTCGGTTTTATTTTTTTGTATTTTTTGTTTACGCTCCGGATTGACATAGTACTTCCACGTATCTTGCGACCGATTTTTTTCTTCAACTGTTTTGCGTATTGTTTATCCATCAAATCTGTCATTTCAAATCTATAGATGAATAGAACACGATTGCTTGCAGTTTTATTGTGTGTTTGTTTGTTTGTTTTTTCGACTGTGAAGAGTTGCTGGTATCGGCACTTGGCGGCTGATGAATGTCTGAAAGTACAATATTTCCGGTCGCTGGATATAATATACACGTCATAAATCTCGCATCGACTGACGAATGTCCGATTTGCAGATAACATTGATTCCGTACACACTCGTTCAAAATACATATTCCGAACTTTTGGACGACTTTGTCGGGCAGTTGAAAGATTGGCGCGTGCGAGTTTACGTACGTGCTTGCGTGCGAGCGCCTGAAGGCGCCCGCACTACAGCACTCTTGTAAACTCGGACGCGCCAATCTTTCCGCAGTAATGTGTAGCTGCAAATGATTTTATATTCATCATTTCATCAAATTGTCATGCTCAATACTACTCATAGCATTCACGTATATCCGTAGCTGCGAGTTTTAGGTTTTATGCCGAAATACAAAGTAAAGTTTTCTTGATTCAACCCTTTTGCAATTGGATAAGTTTATTACCTCAAAATTATTGAGAACATACTTGAGCTTCACGGTAAGTCACCTATCATAGGAGATCCTACTCTACATCGCTCGCTCATTGGCTTCAGAGTATAAAGTACGTGACTCCAAAGTTCCGCGTCTAATCTGATGACAATAGAAGGACCAGGATTCTTGTTTATTGTCCAAGGGATTGACCCCTGTAAAGTGATCCGCATGGTTAAGGACATGTAGAAATCATTTCTGATACGATTATTGGTTGGAATGATGACTTATAGTTTTCGAGAATATTTCATTGCTGTCGCATTAAAAACTCAACTTCTGCGTGAAACGTAGTGGGTCGTCCGTACAGCTCTACGGAACCGAATGTGCCCGCCAAGTACGTAGCTCTTGGAATGATGTTCCGATATCCTCACACAAAACTCCGACTTCACGACGTAGACTTGCTGATAGATTGTAGGAGTACGTTCGGTGCTTGGCTCTTTTCTTGATTTCACGGCAGATACTGGCGAAACGTTTTTCTTATAACGCAAGTCTTATTTTTGTGTGGGTACTTGGCGGCTTTTTTTACATCTTTGATGTTTTTCCTGGGATTTCACTACTTTTTGCAAGTACACGCCCTTTCTGCCGCGCCCAGGATGCGCGAAATAGGCGACCGACGATGTACCTCATGCTATTTTTTATGGGTGTATAGTTGGTGCCGTATTCCACGAGTCCTAGGAGTCGCACAATGGTTGTCCCTGGGTCATAACTATGTGGCCTACAGGAATCATTTCAATCAGACTTACGTACTAACTACATATCCCAATTTTCGTACAATTGCCTCGCGACTGAGTATATGAATATGTGTATGCGTATATGTAGGTGAACGTTCTTCACACGAAGAATTGCTCATTCAATTCACCGGGTGGGTTACGTTATCATAGTGTGATTATCTCAAGAAATACGTTCGGAATTTGGGCAAAGGGAGAAACATTCAGTGGAAGAAAAATACATTCACTTTAATCGTCAACTGTGACACACGTAGATATAATTTATGACGTAGAACTTTATTTTGTTTCACACAGTCTTCAATCAAATTCAGCCCTTCAGTAATTTTTCAGCCATAGGTTGTAACAAGTGCTAGCTTAGAACTATGATTGATAATTTCAAAATGCAAGAATAATCACATAAATGATTAGTGAATTCGTTTGGAAAGGCTATCAGATCGAGTGAGGTATATTTAGTTTGACTCAATTTCATCGCTCCTCCAAACAAATTGAACAACACATTGAGGGATTAAATTCTATCATATGAATAATCGAATTCGTTAACTTCCTTTTAACGTGAACCTTTTGTAGGCACTCCGTAAGTAAATGAAATATACCAGGGAGAAGCCTTATGTGTTTTCCATCCTACAAAATTCCGATCCGGAGCTATATCTTCTCAACGACAGGACCTAACCGAGTCGTCAAGCGCTCATTTGTTAGCTAATGAGAAGCTCTATCAACACAGAGCAAAAAACCTCAATTTTTGATGTCAACAATAGGTATTTCTGGGTTTTGTCAGATTTCATGTCCATCCGGACCCATATCTCATGAACCGCTGGACCAAAATTGGTCCGCAGGTAGGTCTTTGGATAGCAAATGGTTGACTCCAACACGTCGAGACAGTCAAAACTCTGCCCAGATCCTTAGGACCAAACGAGGATGTATATTGATCTCTGGATCACCCGACTGATATAAAATTTCACCGTTTTCTGGCGAGAGACACCGCCAGAAAAGAACTTCAGAAAATATTTATCGCTCTGCATAGATTTGTAGTGGAACATTATCGAATCTAGTCATAGAAGAAGTGAATATAGGTTTCAACCGGCTTGACGATAATTGCAGAGTATAATGGGAACAAGGAAAAAAAAATTGTAAAAAAAAAAATGGAAAAAAAAATGGAAAAGAAAAAATAAATTAGGTTGGGTTGAATAAAGTCTTTAAAGAAATTGCTCCAATACCGATTGCTGATCATGGAAACCCAAGACCCAGATAGAATCAGCTGATCGTTGGAATGAATATGACTAGAACTCACATCGATACTTATCTCTGATGTTAAAAATTCAACACTCTGAGTCAATAAACTGATCAACAGGTGAATATCGCTAAAAACTAAACGCTCACAATGAAAAATAAATGAAATTTCCCTTATAATTGATTTATCTGCTATGAACCAAATGACGTGAACACTTGAAAACCTTTTCCGTTGAACACGAAAGTGAGTGGGGAGTGCCTCATTCAAGAACACGTAGCTAGTGTAGCGTTCTTGCTACACTGCATAAGGCTAATTTTGTTTTGTGGTGACTTAATTGGTTTTAGACTTTACATTATACCGTGACTATTCGTGTACGGTGAACGCTTCGGGGGTGCCAAGCTGAAACTCGCTCGGCGGATGTCACTAGTCCGAGCAAGTTGTAAGTTTGTATCGCCATAGCGTTCGGTGTTCAACCATACCCTACTCAAGCTAACACGAATATAGTACACGAATATAGTCACGGTATCAGCGAATATATCGAACTGGAGAACCAAATTATATGAGTTTTTCTCAATTTTGAATTCATCAAACCAGGTGAACTGAATCAAGTAATCATTGGTCCTTACCCAGGAGAGATTCTTCCTCTATTTGAGCGAGCAAACCTTGCTGAGGCCGAAAAAAACCTATAGAAAGAATAAAATTTATGTCAGGTTCTCTTTTCGGTTTTTGTGAGGCGTGCTCACTCGAATAAAGGAAGGAATTGAAGATGAATGAATTGATCTGGTTCGTTTAGTCTGATATATTCACCGGCATAAAAAACCTGTTTCTTGTTTAGTGAATAATTTTCTATTCTTCTTGTGAAGCTCACACATTCATCACTATTCACTTATCAATTATTTAATGAAATATGTATTTTATCTTTAGAGATAATAGTAAAAATCCTAAATGTTCTATTCTAAGTTCTTCTCATAATCAGTTGAAATCAGTCATATTTTTGTTCTCTACAGGTCTCGTCGATTTCTTTACATCTTTGAATTGCCAACAGGATTTGTATGGATTTTCTGCTTCATGTTGAAAATTTATGGAAATAATGAAAAAAATTTGGAAACTTGGCACGATTGTAATAAGAGCTTGACTTAATATGTATGTACTGACTGACCAAAGATTGCTCGAGTGAATCAGCACTCTATTCTTTTTCTTGGGCTTTTCTGCTTCGCATGTATAAAGTGAGAATAAATATTATGGGAATGATAAACAATCTGTTGAATAATTCAAGCACTATAGACGGTGAATAAGGCTTTTCTGTTATCGATTCTTGATCAATAAATTGATCGTGAAATGGATTTTAGATTGAGTATCGACATATGGTCTGTGTGATTATTTGTTAATATGTATGTATTGACCCCACAGACCGAAAATGGAAGCATTTTCAATGCTAATGAGAAATATGTCGCCCTGTTCAAATAACTGATTGCGAATTTGTATGATGTTTGCGAGAAATCGGACTGGTTCATTGGAGTAAGAAGTACATTTTCAATGAACCGAGATCTTGAGGTCACGAAGTGTACTTGGATCATTAGTTCTGAACATCCGCAGGCACACCTTCAGTCACGAACGCTGTTTCTTCCAACGAGCAATGATATTCGTTCTACGCAATCAATGTATGATTGTCCGAATCCAGGAAATACTCTACAAGAACAGACCAAATAACATGAGCAACGATGAAAAATCATTTTATCGCACTGTTACTAGTTTAGCTTTTATATTCTAAAAGTGACAGTATTTCACATGTTTATTGAATATCTACTCAAGTATTCACTTACATCTGAGTTGTGATTAATTTGTTCAGTTTTGTCAGCTTTGTTCTCGTACTCAACCCGAATGTTGTAGTAATCATTGTTTCTTGTGATGTGAGAATTGTAACGACCGTCTTGAAATGCCGGCTGTTCTGATCTGATCTGACTCTGCGTACCCGTGTTTTGATCTGGAGTACTCTGATAGATCTGTTTCACAAATAATCAATTATTAGACATACATATTGCAGTTAGAAACTTCTCGTTTCACCTTTGAGATAATAAATTTACTTACTTAGTTCTTGAGTATAGAGTTGTGCCGGGCGTGATGATCGGCGTAGAATGCATTCGACAACCTGGTCTGTATAGTGTATCCGTCCGTGCAGTTGATTATCTCATCGATTGTTTCCCAGGTATTGCGAATTATGATTGGCTCGGTGTTAATGCAAGTAACGGCTTAGGTCGTCATGTAACATCGACCGCAGATAGCTGGAGGACTGTGAGGCGTCAGACGCAGTAGATAAGTATTCCTTCTCTTGGAACGTCGGTCATTCGTATGGTGTGTGACTCTCGCTGTCCTGTAAAGATCAGATTACTCGATCACACATATTAAGGATGTATAGGCTATACAATCTCAACCAAAAGTGAGTCTCGTCGTCAATATTGAGTACTTCGAGATGAGATAAAAATCGGAAAAAAATCAACCACAATCAAGATGATAAGAGTATTCATTTTCAAAAATAATAATGCCCAAAAGTTACCAACAAATTGTTAAAACAAATCATTGTTTAACAAATTTCCTAGTGACGTTATTTTTTTTTCATGTCAAATGAATTCGTTAATCTTTCTGAATACACGTGAATTTTTTCAGAATTTTGTCACTTTTTCGAAATTTCCGTTTTCGGAAATTTCTAACGGCTGTATTTACAAAACTATTAGTTTCACGCTCCGGAAACTTTGGATTTGTAATCTACATCGTTTCCACAATAACATATCCAAAATTCAGATTTTTTTTCGGAATTTTTCGAAATCGAAAACGGAAATTTCAAAAAAGTGACAAAATTCTGAAAAAATTCATGTGAATTCAGAAAGATTAACGAATTCATTTGACATAAAAAAAATAACGTCACCAGGAAATTTGTTGAACAATGATTTTTTTAAACAATTTGTTTATAACTTTTGGGCATTATTATTATTCAAAATGAATACTCTTATCATCTTGATTGTGGTTGATTTTTTTTCCGATTTTTATCACATCTCGAAGTACTCAATATTGACGACGAGACTCACTTTTGGTTGAGATTGTATAGCCTATACATCCTTAAGTGACAAACATCGTAGGCTTTGGTTCAAAATGTTACCGTTATAGAGTTTCTGTGGGACTGGAATTAATGCACTGTGGAGAGATACTTACAACTTGGACGAAATGGCCATTGCGATCCGTGATTCGAAGCAGTTTTATTGTTTGTTCCGGAACCTTAGTGATTCAGAACTGGCGGATTCTTTGGCGGAGCAATTATGTATGTCGTCGAGTAGCTATGTATGTGTAGTATGTCTCGTGTCGATGACTAATCCCCAGCATCCTTTTTCAAATCTACCTTGACAAATCTTCGGCGTTCAATCAAATCGTTTTTCCGTATCGGAAATGTAGAACTGTTGGACGAATCTCTCGGGTACGGTGCTGATCGTTCCAGTATCTTGAAAACTGGGTTTTAGGTTATTATGCGATTTTGTGATTATGATGTGTAATCACCCAGAACACACTCAATTGATTGATACCCGATTTAAAGTACTAACACAGCACAAAGCACGTCATAATCACTGACAATATATTATTGATGCAGACATTAAGTTTTTTTTTTCCTCGTTGGTTGTATCCTATTACGCATTCGCGCAATCATTTAAGGTTATGGTATAACCAAACGATTTTTTTCGATTTTCCTATCGACCGTGAGTCAATTGGATCATAGATAGATAATTGATTGACATTTCATTACGGCAAGCCGCGAGCAGCGCTGATGGGCGGCCATGTTGTGAATTATCACTTCGCGATCTTATTTATTTATACCGACCGAGTAAGAGATCAGATTCGGCTCAAAATCAATAGGGGTCGAGATTTCTGCGAAACATACCCAGGATTTGAATCCCAAGTCGATACGTACAGCCGTTCGATCGGAATCGATGTCGATAGCCAGCGTCTAGCGAAAAGTTGGGCGGAGAAGACGAAGAAGAAGATGCTTTTTCATCATCTTTCGTCATTAATATCTCAGAAACCAGTTTAACGATTCTGATCAAATTTATACAGCAAGGTCATATGGTGGGGGACTTTCTATCCTGTAAATTTTATCGGAAAATATTCACGCGTTCCGGAGTTATGGCCAGGTGCTTACAGGTATAAAAGTTAGGCCCAGAAAATAATTCACGGCTAGCTCTCGCGCCTTCGGGTACTTGGCGGCGATTCGCTGCCGCGAATCTTGATTCGCGTGAATCAGTTCTTGATGTGAATTCGAAATAATTCCAATCGAAAAATACACCTTCCGTAATTTCTATCCAAAGGAATTTCAGTGCACGAGTACGATAGATTAATGTGTTTGAATTCGTAAATAAGAATTACATAGACATTGATTCGTATTCGTCTAATATTTTGATGGCCAGAAAAATAGAATAGTCAAACTAGTAGTTGTCATGCGCAATTCCTGACTTTTGTCGCGCGGTACGAACTGCGCATCTCAGAGCTGCCACACAAGAGTGTTAAACGGCAGGTTGATGTGGAGGGCGAAGTGTAGACATAAAGGATAAGAAGAAGAAGAAGAAGAAGAGGTCGAAGTGTGGACCTCAACTGACGTCAAAGTGACTCTTCATGCCTTTGCCGGAAAAAATATCGTATGGGGCGCGCCCGTGAAGTAACTGTTCGGCGAGGTTATGTTTTCAGGACTCTCCGTTGGTTTTACCTTAAGCTCGCCTTCGGCTCGCCAGGTAAAACCTCGAAACGAACACAGTTACTTCACCGGCATGCCACAATATACTATTCTAGCCCAATGTATCAAATATAATCAACCTACATCTTCGAGTTAATAAATTATGTACCCACTTATTCTTTCAATTCTTTCAAATTCGTTCTAATCCGTATTTAATGGATGTTAATTTCTCTTCCAATTCGAAATGTAACGTAAATACGAGAGTCATATTTGGAATTCAAACGAATAGACTTTGATTGTAACCTTATACGTAATAATTACAATACTGGAATAGAAAAACGGGATTCATAAGAATTGAAAATGTTCAATTCTTTCCAATTCTTTTTAGTTTACTGGGTGTTTTCAGCCTGCAGATGTGCAATTTTGTTTGTGTACTTGATCCGACTTCCGGTTCAGAAATTGCGATTGCTAACTTTGCCAATATTGAATATACAACAGCGAGCTTTGAAATACAGTCTTCTGATCACGAATCAAAATTTTGGGAATTTTTGAGGATTTTTCCGGCTCCTGCGTCTCGGTGTAAAATCGTTGAAGTTGCTTGTAAACACGAGCTTAGCGAAACCGCTGAACCGATTTTGATGAAATTTGCACTGGATACTGTTTTCAGCCTGCAGATGTGCAATTTTGTTTGTGTACTCAATCCGACTTCCGGTTCAGAAATTGCGATTGCTAACTTTGTCAATATTGAAGATACAACAGCGAGCTTTGGAATACAGTCTTCTGATCACGAATCAAAATTTTGGGAATTTTTTAGGATTTTTCCGGCTCCAGCGTCTCGGTGTCAAATCGTTGAAGTTGCTTGTAAACACGAGCTTAGCCAAACCGTTGAACCGATTTTGATGAAATTTGCACTGGATACTCTTTTCAGCCTGCAGATGTGCAATTTTGTTTGTGTACTCGATCCGACTGCCGGTTCAGAAATTGCGATTGCTAACTTTGTCAATATTGAAGATACAACAGCGAGCTTTGGAATACAGTCTTCTGATCACGAATCAAAATTTTGGGAATTTTTGAGGATTTTTCTGGCTCCTGCGCCTCGGTGTCAAATCGTTGAAGTTGCTTGTAAACACGAGCTTAGCCAAACCGCTGAACCGATTTTGATGAAATTTGCACTGGATACTTTTTTTTACCCCGAAGATGTGCAAATTTCTTTTTAGACCCGATCCGACTTCCGGTTCAGAAATGGCGATTGCTATCTTTGTCAATTTTGAAAATAATAGCGAGCTTTGGAATTCAGCCTTCTAATCATGAATCAAAATTTTGAAATTTTTGGGGGATTTGAACACTATTTCAAAACAAACCAGCACTCTGCGATCGTGCCTTACGCAAAAAAGCGATGAGCTTTTTGGCTAAAACCGGCTAGTTATTACCCTGTACCACCTATTGCACCTTGAGTCTATTATCTTTTCCCATCTTTCAGTTATATCGCTTTCTCTGTCTATGTCTTCTAGTTCTGTGTACGTTAGTTCCCCTCTTTCTCTGGCTCCTATTGCTTCCCTTTCGTCTATGTTTTTTACTTCGAAGAAATCCCTTCTTCCTTTTTCCCATTTTTCGACCTCCTCTCTTGTTCTTATTCTCTCTTTGATGTTTTGCCAGCATTTTCTTGCTAATGCACTTCCTCTGCCTTCCTCCAGTTTGGCCTAGAAGTTCCATGCTCTTTTGGCTGCTCTTGTACTCAGTTTGTTTCTCTGTACTTCTTCCCTTACCATGTACCCCGGTGCATTCCAGTCTACCCCCAGTACCCATCTTATATATCTTTCTTGCATTGCGTCAATTTCCTTCCTTTCTTCCCAGCCCCAGATCTCAGCGGCGTATTCCACCACCGTCCATACCAGTCTGTCGAAGAGCCATATCCTTCTTTCCCAGTCTTTTCCGAATCTTCTTTTTCCTATTCCCCAGACTTGTCTCATTACTATATTTGCTTCTTTTACCCTTTCCTTTATGTGCGCTTCTTTTTCCCCGTTACTTTGCAGTCGATATCCGAGATATGTGAATTCTTTCACCTCTTCAATTTTCTTTCCTTTCAATCTCCAGTTTGTGTTTTTTTTTCTTCCTCCGCCCCTTCTGCAGACCATTATTTTCGTTTTTCCTACGTTTAGCTATAGTGTTTTCTTGTCCAGGTATTTTGTGAGTCTTCTCATCATTGCTTCCATGTCTTCCTCGTTCTCTGCCATTATCACAACATCGTCTGCGTATGCTAGTGTGTAAATCTTTTCTCCTCCCAGTTCTATTCCGCCTATTTTCCTTCCCTTTCTCATTTCCTCTTCAAGATCTGCCATTAGTATGTTAAAGAGATAAGAGCTTAGTGGGCATCCTTGCCTGACTCCCTTTGCTATCCAGAATTCTTCTCCCGTCTCTCTCCCCACCTTTACTTTGCATTTCATTTCCTTGTATATTTCCTTTATTATTTTTCCCAGCTCGTCCCTTACTCCTCTTTTTCTCATCTCCTCCCATAGTGTCTCCCTGTCCACTGAATCGAACGCCGCTTTAAGGTCTATGAATAGCGCTACTAGTTTTCCTCCTTTCTTTTCTAGTTGCCTGTTTATCAGGTGATTCAGCACGTATATGTTGTCGATTGTTCCCATCCCTTTTCTAAACCCCGTTTGGTTGTGTGGTACCATTTCTTTCGTTTCCATTTCTTCCTCTAGCCTTCCTGCTAGGGCCGTCGCGTATATCTTGTACATGGTTGGCATTAGAGTCACTCCCCTGTATTCCTCTGCCTTGTCTCCGTTTCCTTTCTTTCTTATTGGTGCTATTAGTCCTGTTTTCCACGCTTCTGGCCATCCTTCTCCTTTCCATATTCTGTTGCACACTTTCCAAACCCACTCTGTCATTTCCTCTCCACCGTATTTCCATACCTCGTTCGTTATTTCGTCTCCCCCCGGTGCTTTATTATCTTTCATTTTCCGTATTGCTTTATTTATTTCCTCTCTGGTCAGTTCCGTTTCTTCGTCTCTTCCTCTTCCTCCGTTCTCTCTTGCTTCTTTTCTCCTCTCTGAACCGCCGAGCAGTCCTATGAAGTGTGTTTTCCACTCCTCCATTTTTATGCTTTCGTTTACTCTATTACGTTTCTTTCTTTCTCTGTTTACCACGATCCACACCTTTTCTTCTGTTTTCGCTTCCTCCGCTTCTCTTATGAACTTTTCATTTTCTATCTTTTTCTTTTCTTCACATAACTTGTTGTATTCTCTCTTCTTATCTTTGTAATCTTCTTCTCCTTTTCTTCCTTTCCTCCATTTTCTTAGGCTCCTTCATACCTCTTTCTTTTTCTGTTTACATTCGTTGTCCCACCACCCTTGTTTTTTGTCCTGCCTCTCCTCCCCTGTCTCTATTACTCTTCTGAATTCGCTCACCATTTCCTCTAGTTCTTCTTCTATTCCTGCATTTGGTGTCTCTTTCCACTGCACTTCTCTTCTGAATCTTTCCCTTCCTTCTTGCGTCCAGTCCCCTTTTTTTGTTCTTGCGCTCCTCTTTTCATTTCTTTTCTCTCTCATTGTCTTTCCTTTCAGTTCTATGGTTAGCGGGTGGTGGTCTGAGTCTATCTTGTCTCCTATCGTCATTTTTTCCACCTCTTCCGCCGTTGTTGCTGCTGTTATCACGTAGTCTATTACTGTGTTGCCTTGTCCTCCCGTGAACGTGAATTCCCCGTTTTCATCGCCCTTGCTGTTTCCGTTCAGGATTATCCATCCTGCATCCTCTATGAATCTCACCAGCTTTTCCCCGTCTGCGTTTATTTTTTTATCTTTCGATTTTCTTTTTGTTTCGCTGTCTTCCTCTCTCCCCTCTCCCCCTCCTTCTTCGCCTGTTCTCGCGTTGAAATCACCACCTACTATTGTTAGTGTTCTACCCTCCTCTCCTTCCGCGTACTTTTTTAGGTCTTTTATCTTGCTTTCTATGTCTCCGTTTACGTATATTCCTACTATTTCGTATTTCTTTTCTTCTATTTTGATCGCTGTTGCTATTATGCCCTCCGTGTTATCTCTCCTTTCTCCGTTCTGGTAATTCTCCATTATTTCCAGCGTGTCTCTCACCCCTATTGCCATTCCGCCCATGGCTCTGCCTTTTTTGCTTTTTCTTGTGGCGTTCTGTACCTGCCACTTGTACCCTTTTGGTAGTTTCCACGTTATTTTCTCCCACCCTTTTTGTTCTAGCCATGTTTCCTGCATTACTATCACGTCCCATTCTTCCATGCTTTTCCAGAATTCGTTGTCCTTCCTGGCTAGCCCTGCCACGTTCCAGAACGCACAGTGGGACGAAACCCCGAATTTGTACCCATAATTCAAAAACCCAATGAATTCGGGTGAAAGTCGGTACTCGTGGGTTTTTGGGGTCGCTGATTACGAATCCGAAGTCAAAAATCTCGAAAACAAAATGGCGGACCAAAAACGGTTACAAATTTCTTCGAAAACCTAATGGATTCGAGTGAAAGTCAGTACTCGGGGGTTTTTGGGATCGCTGATTACGAATCCGAAGTCAAAAATCTCGAAAACAAAATGGCGGACCAAAAACGGTTACAAATTTCTTCAAAAACCTAATGGATTCGAGTGAAAGTCGGTACTCGGGGGTTTTTGGGGTCGCTAATTACGAATCCGAAGTCAAAAATCTCAGAAACAAAATGGTGGGAAATGTTTAGGCATATGCATATACAGAAATGAAGAATTTTTATTTTTCGGTATTAATGTCATGAAATGTGAAGGCTTATAAAATTAGTGGAATACAATTTTCTCATCCGAATCATCGTCGTCAAATTCAGAATCCGTTTCTACTGTAGATTGACTCGTTATTGTAGGTGGGATCAACAATTCTACAGCTTCCGGAGTTAAACTTCGCATTTTCTTCTGTGGCAATTTTGGCGAATAGGGTCGACAAAGACTTCTTCATATCCTCCTGAATGAGCACCGAACGTCCACTTTTGTTGAAAATTTCTGCTGAAAGGTGTTCCAATAAATCGGCGAATGGTTCATTCAAACGCCCTTTCACAATAACGAAGACCTCCCTCCGGGTATATAGTAAATTGTCGTCGGTACTAGACCCTGTAATAAAGCAACAGAAAATTAGAAATTGATTTGCATATGAGAACTTGCAATATTTAACGTAAACTACAATTAATAAAATACCATGAAACTTATTGGATAAACTGAATTCTTCCTGAAATTAATTTTTTTCCTCAACCAAATCATAAATAAAAATCATAATGAACAGTGTGACTCTAGAATAACCGTAGGTACTACTTTGTTACGGACACCCTATACACGTTAAAAACCGGTATAAGTTCCCTATTGTACGTATTGCACACCTGGCAGACCCGGACGCTCGTCAGCCGGCCGCCGCGCCAGCCGGGGCCTCGCGCGTGGTAGAAGGCTGCGTACTCGCTCACGCTAACTAAAAAACTACGCTAATCGGCAAAAAATGGCAGATGATCTAAAACGTTTTCGATAGTTGAAAGACTGATCTAGAACCTAAGACTTGAATCAAAGCGGAGTCTCCTGAAGTTTCCTACTTTTTGTCCATTTGAAAGTATAAGTCTCGAAAATTATATCGTTTTCACAGGGTACCAAACATGGTCGTATTTCAAGCAGATGAACGTGACTTTTCAATTTAACTCATACAGAAATATTTTCTACATACCTCCAGGAGTAGAATCCATTTTGAAAAATCGAAATCGCTTAAATAACTTTCGAGTTATTGAACTTTGAAGTTCGCTGTTTTTCCTTACGTTTTCACTTGCCGCGTGCACTCTCAACGAAGGCTGACTTTGAACTAATGTATCGAGCCAGGTATGGAACGGACGACCATACCCTTCGAGGTTTGAATGCACCAATCATTTCTCTACCCCACCCGAGGGTCAAAATTCCCCGAATCCAAAATTCACTTTTCGGAATTATGGGGACGAATTCGGGGTTTCGTCCCACTGTGGAACGTTATCTTCCAGTTCTTGTTCTTTTTTGCTCTTATTTCTTCATTTCTTGCTGTTTTCTGCTCTCTTTCTCTCTGCTCTCCATGTTTTCTGTTTGCAGCTTCTATTGTTGCTCCCATCCTTTTCCTCTTCCCCATCCTCTCGCCCTTCCCCTGGCTCTTCCTCTCCCTCTCCCTCTCGTTTGCCAGTTTCCCGCCTGCGCTGTTTCGCTTTCTGCCTCGCTTTCCTCTTCTCCCGTTCTCTGTTCCTCCTCTTCTTCTGCCCTTGTTCTTCTTGCGAGTTCTTCTTCCCTTTCTTTCACTCTGTCTCTTTCTTCTCCTGCTTCGTCCCTTAGGACTTGGTTTTTTTCATCCCACTTCCATACTTTGTCGTTTATCCATATTTTGCCGTATGATACCCAGATTTTGTTTCCTTCTGCCTGTTCTTCTTCTGCTATCTCCCCTAGCCTCCATCTCATCTTTCTTTCTGCCAGAGTCAGGTCATCTTCTATTCTTTCTTTCCTTTTCCCTAGCTTGCTTTTTTTCTCCATTACTTGTCTTTTTTGCTCCTTGCTTCCTAGCTTTACTATTACTAGCTTGTCCCCTTTTTCTCTTCTTCCTCCTACTTCTCTTGTCTCTTTTATTTCCACCTCCGCCCCGATCGCCCTCATTATTTCTTCTACGCTTTCCTTTATTTTTCCGTGTTCTGCCGTTATTCTCCTTATTAGCACGTTTTCTTTTCTTTCTTCCCTCTCTTTTTTCTCCATTGCCCATTCCGTCTTCCATTCTATTTCTCTTATCATTTCCATCATTCTGTCTTCATTTTCTTTTGTCTTGCTGTTCGCTTCCCCTCTCTCTTCCTCGCTGCTGTGTGCAGGGGTGTTTCTTTCCTCGTTTTTTTTTCTCTGCTTCCTCTAGTCTTCTTTTGATGTTTTCGATCTCCGTTTTCATTCCCTCTTTCTTCTTACTCCATTTTTCTTCTCTTTCTCTCATCTCCTTTCTTAACCGTTCTATCTCTTCGCTCGTCGTGACTCCTTGCCTTTTTACGTCTTCTCGGCAATCCCTTTTTTTTTTGCTGAGTTTTTTCCCCATTTCTTCTATTAGC
>JAEUYN010000181.1:0-30764 GCA_018257835.1 Euura lappo
TAGGGGAGACCGGGGCAAGTTGGAGATGGGGGCAAGATGACGAAATCGTTGTTTTGCGAATGCTATAATATATGGTGCCAGTTAAGACAATGAAAAGTGTTAAACATACCCCCACGCAGTAATAAAACTGGTGTAGACTCGCATGACAAAGTCAGCTGGCTTTTTACAGACACATTGTGGTTTTTGGTGCGCGCGATGTAACATTTAGAGTGGAGGAAAACGCTATTACAGAACGACAGTTAACTAAGATCGTACTTGTGAATTAATCCTTTATTTATGTATGCATATAGATGCCATAGATCATAGGTTCCCCGATTTTTCACCAATGTACTGACTGTGAGGTTATTTCATTTGAAAATAGCCGCACACGGGGCAAGTCGGTGGGGGCAAGTTGACGATCCGCTAACTTGCCCCTTCTTGTGATCCTTGCATGAGGTTTTCTTAATAGGCTTTCAGGCTACATGTCATTGTTCAGCTTTTATAATAAATGAATAAATAAATAAATATATAAATAAATAAATTAATTAATTAAAATTATTTACATGTATAACCAATTTATTTATTTAAATATTTATTCATTTAATTAATTAGTTAATTAATTAATTGATTAATTATTTAAAAATACTTCATTTTATTCTAATGCAAAAAGGATATACTTATGGGGTAATATTTTTTTATATTTAGATTAGGTCATTTGTACTCATATAGGTATAGTTGTAGTGGGTAACATTTATAGGGTAACATTTTTTATATTTAGATTAGATAATTTGTACTGATATTGGTACAAAATTCACCAATTTATTTAAATATTTATTCATTCAATTAATTAGTTAATTAATTAATTGATTAATTAACTAATTTGATCAATATTGATTAATTTATTAATTAATTAACTAATAAATTAAGTCAATAAATATTTAAATAAATTGGTGAATTTTGTACCAATATCAGTACAAATTATCTAATCTGAATATAAAAAATGTTACCCTATAAATGTTACCCACTACAACTATACCTATATGAGTACAAATTACCTAATCTAAATATAAAAAATGTTACCCCATAAGTATATCCTTTTTGTATTAGAATAAAATGAAGTATTTTTGACAAAAACAACATTTTTCTATGCCCATCGAACCGGAATCTAGCATTCGCCAACTTGCCCCGGTAGTATAGTCATCTTGCCCCGTGGTCGGGGCAAGATGACGAGTTTGCAAAAATTTGGAAAAATCTAAATTACACAGTTTGTAAATAACCAAATTCAATTACAATTTTTTTTCTAATAGCTAACATCCCATACATTAGGAAAATACCAAAATATTTCGAGTTTCACTTACGACTGATTAAAAAAACGCATTCAAAGCTTAAGGTCTCCAACTTGCCCCGGTCTCCCTACTCTAACCATGCGAGGATTTTTCTTTCCAGGTCATAAAATGTTCTGTAGCAGAAGAATTCAGAGAGCACAGCTACAAGCACACTCTTCATGTTGAGGAGCGATTTAGCGAAAAGCGGCGGATTTTATTTTTTTCAAATTCTTAGATATGGGTATACCACAACAATAATGAAAGCGATTAGGTCTTGATCACGATATCCCGAGAATGTAGCTTATCTCAAATTAAAATACCGTGAAAGTAGTTTTTTCTATCTCATTCTTAGCTCAACGACATGGAAAAATGCTGGGAGCAAAAGTCGAAGGTATTTTCCATCGAATTTTCCATCATATGGTTTCCATCATAAAATTTTACCTACTAAAGAAGTGAAATTGAATTTCGAACATTGGCGAGGTAGTTTAATCGTGAATAAATCCGATTTTGCATTTGATCTTCGAAATAATGAATTTATAATAATAAATTTATTCCATCAGTCTTCTACGAAGCCTTTTTTTTTCATAATCAACTAACGTTTGATTTTCCTTCGTATGGCGTATTTTGTGTCTGTCACGTTTCACGTTTCACTGCCATTCTTTGACATGTCTGTGGCTGTCGCATGCAGTGCAGCACATGACAACATGCTCTATATTCTTTCGTCCTGCAGTAGCGCGCATCTTCGTATTTCTTTATTCCTGTGCAGTCTAGCTTCTTGAAAATATGTAGTTTGTTCGTCGTCGTAGAAAATGCGGGATGACATTCCCTTACCTAGTACATGTTACCTCAATGTCGAGTTTTGTTTGCAAACAGTGCCGGAGGCTTCTCAAACTTCTACATATTCTGACATATTGGTTATTGAGAATCAGAATTCGCCACCAGCCGATTCCACTCTGAAATTACATTTTTTGCATTATTTTAGTCAAATTATTCGTTCACCAGGGACTAAATCCCGCGATGCTCTCACGATTTCATTCTGCGATAGTTATTCAACATACAAATAGAAGATCAAAAGTTTCAGGTGCTGTTTTGTATCTCACCAGCACGTTCCTCTTTTGATTCGAATATTTATATCTAGCGACAAACAGTTATTCGTACAACTGTCATTCCGCCGGGATTGAGTTTTTGATATATCCATTAAACTGTGATAGGCGAATAGTGAATGTAGACCTTAAAGCCAAGACAGCTTTGCATATGTGTCTCGAAAGTTTCGGTTTTAGCATAGCGAGTTCCCCGGAGTGACATAATTTGCAATTCAAATAACAGCTTCGTTCGCTTCCGCAGGAGTTCAAAGCCTCGGACTGAGATCAGCGAATGTGTTTTAAAGCAGGGGGAAAGAAAATCCACTTTCAAACTTATGCTATCTCTACATCGATGGGTGAACGTTAAACTCCACGTTAACTATTCATTATCAAACTAGTTCATGTAAATGCTCAATTACCGCAGTAATGGCACACCGTTAATTGACATTTAGACACTTGCGTTTGACCACAATTACACTTTGTTGCATCTACCATTACACGTTGGAGATTTTTTTTCACGCCCTCATTAACAGTAAAACATAAGACCGTCCACTCCTGACGCTCGAGGGTATAAATAGCCGGGGTAGTATAATACGTGGCCATATCGTAGCGTGAAATGCATGAAGCATGGCTCGGCGTATCGCGAACGATAAGTTGATTACAAAAATAATGCCTGTTGTTGAGTTTATCAGTTTGATATAAGTGAGTAGCAAACTGATCCAGAATGATGGCAGAGTAAATTGCAGATGGACACTCGGGTGATTGAATTCGAGAACGTAAATCCAGCCCGTGAATCAATTCGCTCTATCGATATTCGTCAAAAATCTGTATTCAATGGGATTTCCGGCAGCTCAAATGTCGTTAGCTATGATACAAAACTCCGATGTCACAACACATCTTCTGGTCCATTTATTCGATCGCTTTGACGGATGGTGGCGAACGGGTTCAACACTTTGTTACCGTTATTTCGTGATGATTGTGGTTTGTTGATTTACTTTTCCAATTTTAAGTTACTCGAGCTCAAATTTTTCCGATGTCACATTTTCTGAAGAGGTAATCATAAAGAATATGAATGTCCTGGTTCGCATCATCGTCTTTAACTTGCCGGAATTTTATCTACGACACGGCACGTTTCCATCAACTTCACCAAATCCCTTTCACCAACCAGAATCCCCTTCTTGCGGTTAGACCGCAGCAGCCTTATTACTCCAATTACAGGAGCGTTCTCGGGTCTTAAGTTTGAGAAAATTTCGTGAATTGGTTTCCTTTCGGTTTTAGTTTCTTGCAGTCGTTGAGTTCGGCGATATAATAAATCATTCTTTGAAAATCTATGACCTGAAGTACCTGAATCAACCACTTGCTACAAACTATGCGCAGTTCCCTTAGGTGAAATAATATTTCACGCTACGATAAATATGGTGTCTGCGTACCTCCGACAAAAACTTCTTGAAACTATACAAATATAAAAAAAATTGAATAAAAATTAAAAAAAAAAAACGGCTCTGAGGGAGTTTGCTTTGGGACTCTGAATAATGTAACATGAACAAGAGTGAAGGGGGAAGTCTGGAGGCTTCAAATTGAAACAGAATGTATCAGCTTTAACGACGTCGCACGTATGAGTCTTTGTAGCAGAATAAGGGCTGCTTTAGCACACACCTCAGCAACAAGCTACTGCATTTTCTTGCACAGGAGCGAGAATTTCCATGGTACGTTGCGAGTATTTGATATCGATACGTCGATAAATCTGCCGTACGAAGTACTCGACATCCCGGATCCCGTGTTATCTGATGTTGACATCAGTCGACATGCACGCTCTCGAAAATCTAATCTAATTATCCCCTTGTATCGAACAGTCAAGCTTCATAACCAGATTAAATCAGTCTCGGCGTATATTCATTACTGTTACAAAATTCGATTTCGCAGGCGATATAATCTTAATCTTCACTAGATGATCCTTCAAGTTTCCACTTCACATTTTCACCTTTCCGCTCTCGTAGTTACAGATGTTTTGTGTCTCAGAGGTACAAGGTATTAAACTGAGATGTGGGTATATTCTACTGTATATGAAATCACCGAGAATCTTCATGGAAAATTTATATCACATAATGTTTCGAAGCTCGTACCCTCCAGGGATGAAAACGCCATTAAATCATATTCCCTCCTTGCTCTATATCATAGAGTTAACCTGCCTCTAAGCTCTGCTCAGCTGCCATATCCATCACATTTTAGGTTTTCCATTTTCTCTTCGAATCCTGGCGGTATCTTGGCAGATAGAATCCTGTGACCAAACCTATTGCATATGTTGAATAAGTAATATATTAGATAAGGCTGGTTGAAACTGAACTTGACTGTGCAAAAACACATCTCATCTGTCAGCGGTTGAAGGTGAATAATTTAAGGATCACCTTTTCGGTGGATCAAAGGCACGAATGTTCATCACTTTACGTTGGACAAACAGGTCGTATATTACGCCAGCATAACTATTCCACTAATGGCCCCCTGTTCTTTTGCGGGAAAAGGTTAAAGAAGAATTGAAAGAACCTTTTCAGAGCTTGAGCAGGAAGCTTTCAGTCTGTTCACTGTTCATTCGTGTCATATTTGTCATAACTATCACTTCTATAGATATATTATCAGTCGAAGACATAGCCTTATTTGCTCTCCATTTTGGCTCTGGAGAATGTATCACAAATTCGTCGCTGGTACGTGCCTTTTACTTACCCTCTTGAACCGTTTGCCGGGAATGTTAGGTTGAGTATAATATAAAAAGCTTCTTTTGTACTTTGTTACCATTACATAAATCCATTCTAACGCTTTTCCGCTCGGGCTCTGCCGTATCGGGAATTGTTTAACAATATTGACACTTCCGGTCGTGATGATGGCATATTGTTACTTTCGTAGAGTGTTTGAAATTCTTATTATTGAAGTGAATATTCTTCACCTCTCAATGTTTTAGAACTTCAGCGAGTCGCTTTGTTTTATGCACAAGCGCTTCTTATGCACAACTTTTTTGAACAAGTACTCTGCTCCATACATGGAATCTAATTGTTGCCCAATGTTCTTTTCCATTGTCAGTGGGAAGCGAATTGGCGCTGTACAAAGTTCTGTTTAAATCGTTGCAAAAAGGTCAAGTATATTTGCATCAGAATACGAAGTATGATTTTTCTTCTCAAAAAGCAGGAGGCACTCCGCATGGATGCTTTTCTTCTCTCCCATGGGACAGTACCGCTACTTCACACATGATAATGCCACGATCTTCAACCAAAAACAAAAGAGACCCCCTACGCCGGCGTCCCTGTTTCGTTTCTTCATAACGTTTATAGTCTTTCATTCAGGAACAACTAGGAAATTGACGTGGCTTTTTATACCGAAGTGCACTGGCTAATGGTAAGCTTGGCAGGAAACTCGGTAAAATATGAAAAATGTATCCCCTAATCATTTTCTCGTCAATGGCTGTAATAAACTGCGGACTATTAGTGGACGCTTCTATTCTCTTGGTTCGGCATTTAGTGGACACAGCTTTTACTCAACTCCGACCTTCGAGCCTAACCCCTTTCCTATCCGACGGAAAAAAAAGGAAAATAAAAAATTACCAGCCTTTGCTCTTATGACCTGAGTGCGCAAACTGTTTTGAACAAGCACGAGCGGCTTGAAGCTCTATATGCGATTTTCCTCACTTTACCATCTACTGGAAAAGAAAGAGGCACGCTTGAACAAACTCTTGAATTATTAATGAGTAGGGGGCAATGGGAATTCAGGTCTGCGTCGTAGGTCGGAAAATATTTTAGACAGTTTTTTATACACGATTCGGCCTCTGCTTGCAATTCACCAAATCATGCTCATTCTAAATGGAATCTCATGTACCAGGGTGCTACGGAGCATCAATCGTCATCTTCATTTGTACAACGACAAACTTTACCTTTAATTTCTTTTCCGTAGGTACCAATGACACCAATGTCTGAATTTCGACATTACAAATGATATTCAACATTATTACGGACTTTTTGGGATACGACTGCATTTTGAGCGTGAAATTTGATCATATAACATATCAGATCTTGTTTAAAAACTACGAAAAGGTGTACTTTGAAATGAAATAGGGCACCTTGACTGTTTGGTTAAATAAAAACCGCATATTTAATTTTCATTTCGCTGAAAAATAATGGGACATGTAGTGATGGTTATTCTTTTTAATGAATAGTTGGTATAGCAACATGCGGTGAATTTATACAACCTCAACCTTTCCGGACTCTGGAAAAGCTATTTATAATAGGGGCACAGGATGGCGCAGCCTCGTATATCCACATAATAAATGTCATATGCAATCGCTAGCTGCAGCGATGCAATCTCGAATCTGGTCAGCAAACGTTTAGCCAAAGTCTGTTGTGACGCGGGCATGCACGCCACTGAGGCTACTGTGTTAAGCTTGACCCAGTAGTTTGATGATATTGCCAGGAAAGCTTATACCTGCTGCGCAAGATCGATAAAGCCATTTAATAAGACTATAGGAAAGCTTCCCACACTATGGCTGCACGTAGTCGTAATATTTTTTCCCGAGTACCGGACGCATCTGTGTCAAGTTGGAATAGATACAAGAAAATTACCTTCTATGGTGCCGCCGCTAAGGAACATTTTAAACGCAGTAAAAAGGATGGATAAAATTTTCACCAAGGTAGATTCTTGCCTTGAGAAAACTACGTCACGATGTATTCCAGTCGCTAAAGGATCCCAAGATAATAGTCCATTTTTGAGACTAGAGAGGGTGATGCGGAAACTTTACAAGCCTCAACTATCAATATCCGACGTCATGCAGCTAGAACAATAAATTCAGCTTCCGGAGCATCAGTGCCCTGCAATTCGTCTTCGGCTCAAAGTTGGGAGCTTCAAAACAAGCAAGAGATATTTTCGTACCTGGAACGCGCTCACCCTTCAACGAAAACAGTTCAAAGTTGGTCCCCTTGATATCTCAAGTAGAAGTGTTGTACTTTACTCCACTCTACGCCACTTTTGAAGGGGGTTGTTTCTTCGACGTTCAGATCGATGCATCAGGGACACTCGATGGTTTGCTAAGTCGATGTGCTCGAGGTAGCGATATCCAATGCAGAATAACGAAGATCAATTCTCTCGCGGTTTATCGCACCATGCGATGCGGATTAATTAGTTTCCTCAAATAACTGGCAATTAATTGCCTATGACTTGACATAAGCGACGTCTACGTATACGTACATACATACCCCGTCAGTTGCATGCATGCAAAGTTGTCGCTGTCAGCGAAGCTGAAGTGATGTAGCCGTCGGTATAGCACTGCAGACTAGCAACCGGAATCTGTGCGGCGGTATAACTGGGGCGGAATGGGGTCTCTGCAGACGCTGCAATAATCTTGTTTCTAGTCGAACTAAGGATTATACCATAACTACGTCATCGGAAAGCCGGATTACAGTCTGCTGGTCTACAATTCGCTATTTTACCGTGACCGAGGGCATTCAGATTGGTACACGTCTTCGCGTCTCAAACTCTCAACGATTATTTGAACATTTTTATACTCTAGAATATTGTACGTTTACAGAGATTCAAAACCTTGATCGAAGACAAATCATCTAACTTGAGTGAATTTCCAACTCACAAATAGGTTTTTTTTTTCCAGTGCTGTCATTTCATTTTCTTTTCGACCTTGTTTACCTCATTTCGCATACACATATTTTGTGTTTCCCAGCGAAATCTCTTGCCCCAGGCAAAGTGATCTTTCTGCAGTAAAATTGCTCCATTGTGTTCGGTTTACATGGATATTATCATCGATATCAGCCTCGTGAAAATGTACTATAGATTGAAGCTTAATTTATAAACTCCCCAAATTAAAATAATCATTCAGGGAGTCGGCTGATGGAATTCTCATGGAATATCTTCAGTATTTTTTAAACATGGAAATTGAATTTTAGGTCGCACGATACACTGCATAAACTTTTATAGTTCAGATACGAATAAAGTGACACGATGACTGTGCGGTGATACAAGAAAAGGTGATGCTGTAATTCAGGTGGGCAATGCTTCCGTAATCCATTCAGAAGCGTCTACGCAGTATGTACTTTTAATTTGCAATCGTATTGGCCCCTGCTAAGAAGCAGGTTAAAGTAACACGGTCCTAGTGGCATTAAAATCGATCCTAAAACGGATATTCATGTCCTTGGGTGGATTTACCTGTCCTCACTATTTCACCCCGACAGGCGAGGACTGCGAGGGGTTGTTGAAGGTTGCCTACTGCGTGTTCATCATTCTCTTGCTTCTAAAGCCTGCCAACTTTGCGACACCTGCATCAAATAACTGCCGGAGATCATTATCGCCGATCCTTCTTCTGTTGTTCCGTGCTTTTCTGTTATTAACCAGAACGAAGAAACAAGATGAGCTCAGAAATCGAGTGTTTTCTTATATTACTGCCTGATTTTAGATTGCATAAAAAATGAGAGGCACTAGGTCCTACAATCAATAAAGCTTATACAGAGAATATTCAAAAAGCTTGAATGAGTTCCAGGCCGAGAACCAATAGTCGACAAAATCAAAAGCTCTCAGAGTCTTTGATATATTTATGCTACTTGAAAGGATCTGCAGAAACCATTTCAACTGGTTTCAGTTTTCCGTGAGTCTATGTGTACCAGCTTGTGAAAAATAGGGAACACGGAGACAGAGGAAATGGATTTCGGATATGGCTGCACAATTGAATTCTTCACTTCATCCGGAACAGTTCTAAAATGAATCCTGACTATAGTCTGTAGAATAGTGTAGAACGAGCCTCTCGTGGAACTATTGGAAGTATAAAGTGGTCTCCTTTTATTATTGTATTCATTTTCTTTCGCAAAGTGAATGATATCCACCTATGATTGCAATCTTCGCACAAATCTGATTCATGCGGTGCTTTCATCTGAATCGCATTTATCATGAGATTTCCTATTTCCTGATCGAAAATCGATTACCTCCACCACGTAATGCCTGAATCTGATGATTAGTTGGCTAAAGTTCAAGAAAGTTCATTAGTTACGCGCGTTAGAGAATCAGACAATTAGCAAACTTTGATGCACATCGTTTGGGTGCTTAGCGACTAATAAATTGCATTTTTCATATCAAAAGGAGTAAGCTGAGTAGGAAATCAGCCTGTTTCGACGACTGTCGAGATAATTTGGTTTTAGAAATGTATAAAATGTCGAAATAGTCGTTTTATGTTACACGTGGCCACCTCAGAAAACTCACGCATTAAACATTCACACACTTTCCCTCACATATCATGTTTGGACGCCAGCTTCAAATTATTATGCGGTCTTCGTTCTAGGGCTTCGTTGCTAATTTCAATCAAATTTATTCGGTATGTATGCCTGATTCATTGCGAATTTATTTCCCTCTCACTCTTCGTACACGGTTTTATTCAAACATAGAAAAAAATAACTTCTGGTCTGACTGTAACCACGAGATCTAGCAGCGGACCTAATTTAAGGGGTCTGGCCACCCTGGCCACTTCAAAAATTTCTGCAGCGCCGCCATTTTTTAATATTTTTTACTCAAATTTATTTTAGGCATTCTTAAAGCCGCTTCTTACCTTGTGTTGAAAAATAAACACATTTCGTTCTATGCTTTCGAGTTTATGAATTTTTAAAAAGTATACCCATTTTCGGAGCGACCAGGGTGGCCAGACCCCTTAACACCTGATCTCGCACCTGATGCTAAATGTGCCAGAGCTGAGTCGATGAGACGACGTTACCCCAGAAATATTGTATCCGTGTATGATGCGTACGTTTTTACTAGTCTTGAGCTTTAGTCGCAAATTCTTCGGGCAGTTAAATGTATAGAGTGGCATGAAGCTCTTTAAAAATTTTAAAGTGACATTTTGACGGTTGGGTACCAATCCGGTGAATCGTAAGAGCCCAGTCAGCCCAGTCAGCCAGCCAGACCAAGCAGTCGAGGAAATCTTTAGATAGAATCCCTGCATAGTTGGCGTGTTTTAACACTTCGTTGCGAAATACACTTCGAGTGTTCACTCCCAAACTCAATTTTTAATTCTCGAGTATCAGAGCGGATCAATTTAACCCGCAGCTGAACAGAATAGTAACTCATTCGGTGATTGATAACTGGTTTATTTTATCCAGTAAAGATATACATGCGCACGCGAGTAACTAATTCGAAACGCCCATTAGAACTTGTTTGAGATGATAGATATAGAAAATCGTTGCGGACGTTTTGAATTAAATTACGCATTCAGCTACGTTGTGAAGTTACGTTAATTTCTAGAGTCATAGTTTATCAGGGAGCAAAAAGTTTGAAACAACTTCTCCGTTCCTTCCTGTCCCTGGCCTGAAACCCCGTACAATTTTACCTGGCTGAAGAGCAGCATCCGCTGATATTTTAATATCACTATATCTAGACAAACAAGTCGACTAATTAATGCGCGAATGAATAATATAGGAAACAAGTTCAAGGTGATGTATGAACAGTTGAAATGCCAAGTAAACGGCGACGTATAACTAAACTCTTCGCCCTATTGTATGCAAATCATTTGGAACGTTTGTTAGACATTAAATTACTATTTACATACACAAAATTGTCATTAACATCTCGCGATCATCGATTTATGTACACAGTCGTTAGTTGAATAATTAACGGAGAAGAATCTGGCTTTGTAAGGTTTGAAATTTGAATGAAAATGTTCAGAGTCCTGATTGAGATTCTTCTGATTGAGAAATTTGAGATCGCTGTATTTGATTTGGTTCCGACAGCATCCGCGGCTGTGTGTAGGTATCCACGAAGCGTATTGATCAAGTACAGATTTTGAGCGGAATACAGGAAGCAATTTATCTTCATCTGAAAAATTCACTTTGAGCCTCGATCTACCTCGGAACGGAAGGCAATTTAGGCCTCGCGAGGCACATCATCTCCTTAACTATGTCTTTCCTCTGGTCGCTGCGATTTCGGGGGGAGTTTATGAACGAAAAATGTAATCAAGTAGGCCGTAGGGGAGTGGCAGACGAAAATCTGAACTGTGATAAAATGCTAGTGGTGTACAGAATTTGATTACGTACGCCGTTTGATTTTTCACGAGTGATTTTTTTTCCTCGTCGACGAATCGATGGAAATACTGTGTTGAATGGCTTCGTGATGAAAGAAGTGGGTCACCAGTGATAATGAAAAGGCAGTAGCGTTCATTTCTAAAAGAGAAAATTGAATAATGGGAGCTTCTTAATATATATTTGTTAGCAGATGTCATAGGAATTGATCATTAATAATTATATTTTATAATTATATCTCGAGACAAGAGATTATAAAAGTCTAATGATACCTGAGGTTATACCTGGTGCGATTTATTCGGAAGTTAGTATAGTCGATTTTGACGCATTTTTAGACTCTACTGTGTAAATCATGCTTTCAGCTGAACTCCAAAGTACAAGTTTCAACACGCACATAGGCCGAACAATCTTCCCATTAAACCTATTCATACCCTACTAGCTTCAGAAGCGTTGGGAAGCTTTTTGAATAGGAAATTGATAATGCTGACCTTTTCAACTACGCTTTTCAATTGCGGAAACCGGAATGCAGATTTGCAGGCAATATCGACGGTTGATCTGATGGAATTTTTTTCAATAAATCGACGCAGCTAGCACTCTGAATAGGTCAGCTCTTGCATCGATGCTCTTTATTTTGCTAACGAGCGCCTCCGTTTACAGCAATTAAAACACGACTCCTACTGAATGATCATTAGACTCTAGGGTACAGAGACTTCAGCGAAGCTTATACTCGTGGTTCCAAACGTACATTCTTTAACGTTTTATTTACGAGACGATTCTGGGCATTGGGGCGAAATATGATAAAAATCTGTATCCCGAAATGATTGATCAATTTTCAGTGAGGATTACTTCAACGAATACAACGTTCTTCAAGGGACCGATGAAAAAGATCTGGTCGATGATCGAAAATTTTTTGTGCATCTAAGAACTTGGAAACAGAATTGAAAAAGGTTACAAAGAGTCGAATCGGGGGAGGGTTCTGTCCGAGGGATTTCGAAACAGCGAAGACGAAGATGAAAGAAGGCTTGCAGGTGGTTTCCTGACGAAGCATCCCCATTCGAATCCTCTTCACCCCTATAAACTTTATATATTTGAGAATAATTTTCTCACGCGACTTTTCAATACCTGCTTGAATCATGGAGGAAGAAGATGCTGAGGAGAGACAGGAGGGGGTTACAATAGTGAAACGAGTGGTGCAAGAGACGAGGTCGAGTTCCACCAAAGTAGCAACCTCGGCTCTGCTCAGAACTCGAATCTCTGGGATACAGAATTCCGCCGATGAATCCGACACCATGGAATACGACTCGGAAAGTGAAGTGGAAAATATCCCAAAGGATAAAGAGTCCGTTCCTATTGTGACGGATGAAAAAGGGAACCGGATTTCAGGTCCTACAAAAAAATCGCGTTGTGGAAAAGTCAATCCGTCAAACATATCAACGGCCAGCCTTCGAGTCAACGCGGCCGACTCTGTCCATACAGAAACCACAAGACAAGTGCATGCCTCCACTTCCAAGTCGAGGGTTAGAGCCTCGTCTAGATTTTGCGCTCCTAGGGCTGGCCTCTTTGTCACGTCGACGCAGAGTCCGCAGTCCAGTTCGAGCCAGGAAGAATACGAACCGGAGATAAAGACAATACCGAAGCAACACTTTCTTACCACAGACAGTGGAAGCCAGGTCGCCGCGAGGTCAATGGAGAGTTTGAGAATGTCGAGAAATTTTTTGAGTGCTGATGAACGTCACAGCGATGACTGCAGGTCCTTGGAGTCCCTCTCTTCCTCCTCGGAGACGCATGTAACAACCCGAACCCACCACAGGAGCTTTTTAACATCGTCGGAAAAGGACATCCGTAGAATTATGACGACCGAGTCGAGGAGCAGCGAAAACCTACAGCGAGAGGAAAGCCTTAACGCCGAAGTACGGCGTGGGTTGTTTGCCAATACCGGTACGGAGAGAAAAATTCCTCAACATCTCAGTCTACCACCAGCATCTGGATTCTTGTTGACCAGCCCCGGTGGAAGTGATCGAAGAATCACGATCCTCAGCCCTCACTCGCCTGCTCAAACTCCAGATCGCTTGCAATTCATCATACCATCAACTCTGAAGACCAGACGGACGAAAGCAGTCGTTCTACCGAGGTTGGTGTTGCCTAGAAGCGACTCGGAAGTCTTTTTAGAGTGAGTAGAGTAGATGTATTGCTTTTTGGTAAAGCTTTTCATATGTTTCTATTTCCTATGGTCAATAGTAATTCACCCTCTTCAGCGGAAAAATCTTGAACCCTTACCTTACAACAAGCAGATCTGAATTGGTAAGGTTTATTTTTGGGATTTTATCATGCCTAACTGCCTCACACGCGGTTAAATCGCGTATTGTATTTCATGCAAGCAGCACGCACGTAGTCTATTCACAGTAGAATTTGATACACGCCAAAAACTTCTTTTGTGTTGGCCATTTGCTGACTCATGTCAGTGTATGATCATTTTTCACCGCTTTGAGTCGGTAGAAAGAAGAAATGTTGCTGGATAGAGCACTCAACCATGTATTGAGTTCGGTTTTTGAAAACTTTAATCGAAGGTTTTTTTTCACCTAAAAGCTCTCTGGCCGTTAAGACTTTCTTCTTCATAGAAATTTGTCGCAAGTATGACGTTTGAGTGGATTCTAAAAAGTTGAACTTATGCTGGTAACGTTTTATACCATTTCAGAGTACTTGCGTGTTCACGTGACAATGATCACGTCAGAAACGAATGCCAGACAAATTTTTTCAGTTTAAAGAAAATTGTAGGTATTGAGAAATCACGCTAAAATATCTTTTGTTCGAATGTTTATCATGCAAATTGCGTTCCACGTGACAAAGTTACGAACGAACTCGGAATATTGTCTCTCTGTCCAATCATCTCTCTCAAATCAAAGTTCACCATGCAAATAAACGATCGCACAGATACTGACTCTGAACTTCATTCAGTGGAAGTGGATGTTCGTCCGGGCACTTGATCAATAAAGTATATCACCCGTGCGTAGGATGTGGTATGCTCATTACTTGATCACGCAGATCAGCGAATGAATCGATAACGATAGATATTCTTGATGCAAATGTAGAATGATTCATCGGTAGCACATAGCTTGGCTCACGTCCACTTTCAGAAATTGGCTGACATGCTGGCATCGTGATCTACTCTATTCGAAATTATTTGAATCCTTGATGTTTCGGACAAGAATACGTTTAGGCGCCCTATCAATTGCCGAATGTTTTATTTTTCTTTCACAATTGTCAGTGTTTGCGAGTCACAACGCCCAGTCATTCGAGGCCACAGGTGTTCATATCTCTCTCATCTGCACTTTAAATTCCGTTTTACGGGAAAACAGAGAAATAAGCTGGGGAAACTAAAACCGAGAATTGATTCAAACGAACATCGCGACTTCGTTCTTCGTTTGATAGGTCAGAGAGTGAATCTGATGTCATCTGATTTTAACATAATTATATCGCAGTATCGAATATGAGATTCTATTGCATCACAGAAAAGCAGCTGTAGAATGAAAAAGTTCGCTTTTGTAACCAAAACTCTTGGCACACGACGACCGTGCCCTGCGCCACTTCGAATGTTTTTTTCTTTTTCGACAAACTCTGATAAAATCTTGTTGTTTCAAACGTAGGTACGACATCTGACTCTGCCATGGCCCAGTTGGTAGTGTGCTTAGTGCCAAAAGATTCTAAAAATACGTAAATTATTACATTGTGTCGTCGCGTGTCGGAGGAGTTATACGTGGCTATAAAAGTCGCCTGTTGCACCTCGAGACCCACTGTTGCATATTCAAAAACTCCCTAGAATTCGGAAACCAAAGATAATTTCATTCCGTTTTTCATGACAGAAGAATCGATTCGATCAGTGAAAAAATCTTGTAAAAAGCCATACTCGGATTGAAGGTTAGGGTAAGATCCGAGGTGCATATGATACTTTATTCCCAACAAGCACGTTTAGAGCGATTAACGGCGCTTGGAAAAAAGCGTAATGTGTCCACATCATAACCTCAAGCTTTTTCCCCGTTCCAGCATTCCTACGCTACGAATCTGCATAATAACGTTGGCTCGAACAGCTGCCAATCGAAGCGGCCGGTTTTTCTCCCCGATTCCTATAATTGACCCGTATAATCGTCGTATAAGTGACGTCAGAGGACACTAACTTTTCTATAATGGACCTGCGTTCAATTACCACACCGCCATCTTGCGCCGACCAGTAAACGACTACGTTACGCATTTGTTTCGAGTGGCGTTATAAGCTCTAAACGTGCTTGTTGGGAATAAAAAAATAAAAATACCGGTATTGGGGACAAAAATCTGGCGCCACACCTGTCTGGTTGTTTTACCATGTATACTGGCAACATAACTATATGAATATGCAATGAACGCTACGAGCCCACGTGCCTCGGTATTACGTTTGCGCTGTAAAAAAAAAAAAAAAAACATTGTACGGTTTGAATGCGTCGTTGATCGCTGTAGAATTGGGTATTTATTATACGGGTGATGTGAAATAAACCAACTGGGCAAATAATGGGTAAGTGGAAATAATTTTTTTGTTTAATGAATGAACGAAACGGTGTTGCCGCTTCATTATAATAGATACGCAATATACAGTGACACAATCTCATTTCCGAAGGGATTCAATAATTAGGGTTATTCGCAGGGGTGTCGTTATACCGAGAATGATATTGATGACTGATTTGGTCATGTTTTTTTTCTATACTGCATCGTGCAGGTGGTATCGGAACGGGTTTTTTTTTTTTTTGAATGGGCAATTTGCGATAGGTACTGCGAGGGGACGTGTTTTTTGTGCAACAGCAGATGGCGACGTGGTTGTAACGTGCCTTTACTCAGTTTGATGAATAGACCAGCGTAGATTCGTAATTGTCCGAAACTCGCGAAATAGCAAGTAATACACTGTTGAAGTACTATTGACTGAAAAGGAATAGTTTGAATGAGCAATAAAGACCCACTCTCGCTGGACGGGCTAATTGGGAAACAAGCCATAAAACTCATTTCCACCGACTTGCGCGCCAATCGAGGCGAACCGCAATGGCACAAATCACACGCTTTGGTGGAAAACGAGTTCAGGGTATTCGCGTAGCCCTGAATTAACCATTACTAGACCATTCCACCGTAATATGTTACGTTTCAACCCTGGGATTCTGCCGCACAAACGACTTGAACGCACATAAATGCACCTCGGTATTACGTAAATTATCGTGACGGATGAAAAATTGGATCAGGAAACGAGAGTGTTGGACGTCGATGTGAGCGGCTAGTTTCTTTTTTTTTCACCACATTTAAGTGGGCACAAGTGTGGTACTAACGGCGATGGCCCTTTTATGTTCTCATGATATTTGCTCTGGCCCATTGCCAGACGTGCGTGAATCAACTGAAACGTATTTGACAGTTGGGTGACTAGTGGTTCGTCGGCCATTTTAACGATCGGCTCTAAAATAAGAATCACGGTAGTTCTATCACTATACATAGTACGTAGTACACGGTCAATGGTGTGACCGTAAGTTGAACGCTCGATCGGATGGAATGATTATAGAGCTTTCACGCCAGACTGAAGGCTAGACCTACGGATGTTCGACCTTGTACGATCTATTATTGCAGCGTAACTGAACCGCGGTGAACCCATTAGCCATATTTTACCAGAGCACACAATCCCAATTCCCCGTCGTGACGAAGTCCGATGTTCAGCTAAATTCTGGGGTATTCATTCTCAACTTTGATCCGGTGTTCCCCGGAATTTTACGCTGAATGTCTAGAATCCGAGTTTGAATAAACGAAAATAATGCCTCGATCGTTCTTTCATTCTCTTATTTAATTACCACCTCAAAAGTTCAAACCAAAGTTTAGCTGTAAAGTTTTCTCATCTCGCACTGTTCAAAAGAAAGCAGTGCGAGTTTGAGTTTTTTTTTTCTCATGTACGTTTGAGAAGACTTTCGCCTTAAGGTGTAACGCAAGCTGTTTCCGAGTGCGTATCTCTCGCTCCCACAGTACGGCCTATGGCGCTATCTCTCTCGCACTCACGCACCTTTCATTTCCTCTTAAAACTCATCTCAAAACGGAAAGTTGTGTGGATGGTTGATCTTATCCGGTTATTTCTCGAGAGAATCATGAATCTGCTTAAGTATATCTGAATTTTTTTTGTCAATCTCGCCAATGCCTGATCTTTCCTATTATCGTCACTCGTTTTTCTAACCACAGAGGAGGCCGAGGCTGAATCTAACAGGGGAAAGAAAGTAATAGGGCGTTGATCTGATCTCCAAGTAAGGATGGTAGACGAATGGCTCCAATGCGGGAAGGACTGTGTAGGTCCAACGGTTAATTTGGCGTTGGAACCATTCAGAGTTAATCGCGCTGTTACTTCTTTCCCCCGTTACTAGTTCTATTCTAGTTCCGGTCTCCACTGCTGCCCCGTTACAAAAAGATGGTGCATTAGCTACCCCATTCGAGTGACTATCGTAAAAGTAAGACTTTTTGATCCCTTCGTAAAATATCCATTCGTTATGTTTTCGAGTAAGATAATATATTCGAATTGTTAACTTTTCCTAATATTACCATGTATATTTTTTGTTTTTTGTTCTAGGTAAGTTTGTCCACGTATCAGTTGTCAGGCACCGGTGTTAATGTAAGTCTCATACATAAAATACACGATTGTCGGAGTTTTTATTGAAGTCACGGTGCTAGTTTGTCGGATAAATTACTCAATATTTGAACCACCGTATTGATAGCAGAAACACTGTAAATATCGAGCACAGTTATAATATGAGCGACTATTTACTGTAGGCCAGGTTTCCACGGTAGCCACACACAGCTATCGATGCAAACACGAATGTATGCCAACCCAACCACACAAATACTTTAGAGACCGCTATCATGGTATCACGTTCGCTCCCCGGTAATTTTCGCATTCTACTCGATTCAATCGAGCTTTAAAGAGAAAAACCCCAACTCTTGGCTTTTTTGGATTAATTATAAAAGAACGATGCTGTCCATAAAACTACGAGTAAGGTTCTTTAGTTTCGTAACAGTTGAAACTGGACTCTATCCGAACTAGGCTATTGCGTCAAAGAATTATTGAAGATACCGTACGAAAAGCAAGCGAAATTCAAAAGCGAAAATTATCTCCTTGCAAAGGAAAGTTCGCCGACAAGCATGAGGGGGTGAGTGAAAATGTCATGGGGGTTAAAGGTGCTTTGGACAAGGACGAGCACTCATCAATTACAAAATCGTATCTTTGACGTGAAAATGCAAAGGAACCTCAGGCGTAATTTGTTGCTCGGTATTAACGGATATTTTTTTTCGCGTTCTACCATATTTTTGAAAATTTATTCTAATGGAAAATTTTTCTTTGACATCGTTAGGTTCCACGTGATGAAGGTATTGCAGAATTTTTCCCCTCCAAGGTTCATAACACGAGCATAAGAAGCTCACTGAGACGAATTCTCTGTCCCCAAGGCATGATTAGAGACCAGAGTTTCCGCGTCTACCTTTTTTTTTCTTGTATAAAATCTCTTCTGCCCTCGCGTGTCCATTGAGTTTTGTTTCCTATCCCATCTCTTTGTTTTTGTTCAGGCATCTTCCCCTTTCGAAGGAATCGTGTCTCATCTTTTCACAAGATCGCATCAATATCATATGAATCGTGCGTTACAGAAAACATCACAAAAGAAGTATCATGATCGAGGGTGAAAACGTGGGAGCGTATTTTCACATTTGTTAGGTTTCATCCATCGACAGAACTCGATCAATATTTCTTCTGCTCGTCACTGCACATAAAGCACCAATGAACGAGACCAACTATAATACAATACACACGTGAATTATGATGCAGAAGAAATATTGATTTGACATTCATTCACAACTTGATTCAAAATACACATCGCATGATAGGGACCATGAAAGCTCTGAAGTCGGTTGCTTCCATTAAGGTAATTGAGATGAAATATTCGCATCAAAGTGTATTTCGATGAAAATGATCCACACTGACCTGACCATAGTGAATTGGCGAGCGGAAATTCGTGAAGAGGAATGTGAATCGGAACTATAAAATACGGCGCAGTAACGCAGCTCTTCTGATGTGGGGATAAACGCAAGATGATATGCGAGCTTCTCCCCTGTTTTATTAATAGGATCACAAAGCTTGTTTGCCTTTGGTCCCAAGGACCATCCCTCGATTTTATCTTATGGTCTACTGCCTACCAAATTCTCGGGTGTTCTCTCGCACCCAAGGATAGAGATTGGGGTCTTACTCGTCTTGCGTGACTTTTCCTTCGATTGAAAGCCTGTTTACAAATTTCTATGTAAAAGGCTCAATAAGATTACCAGTTACCAGTTGAAATATTTTTTCTAATTATTGACCTACTCGCCAGCTATTACATCAACATTCTCAAGAGGTCGAAAAGAATCTTATACACGTTGGAATTTTCTTTTTGCTTCAGTGAACTTCCAACTAGATTGATTTTGTCAAAGTAGTTATAATAGTGAAACGTTATATCAATTAGAAGAATGCTCGAACGAAGATGGGAACTGAATAAATGAAAATACAACACTCGAAATACCTTGTCAAACATTTCAGAATGACATCGTTCCTTTCAAATGTATCAAGACCATTCTATACGTAATCATGAGTGAAGCCGTCGCTTTTCACTGTCAAATATCAGGGGAAAAAGCATTTGTTTCGATCTATCAAGCCTCTCTGATCATTTGACGGATGAAAATGGAATCTTCTATTCAATTAGGATGAGCTGAACAAAAAACGAGAAAGTTCATCGTCAAGGCAGCGCTTTATTATTTTTTATTTTTTAATCATAATTTATACTTTCAAATTTTTTCATCACTGTCATCAACTCAAAGTCGTTCCCTCGTTATGGTAAATTTTATTAATAATTTCGTCCCCAGATTACAAAATGTCAAGTCGTTATAGTTGCCAATTGCTTTCAATTTCGTGCGCTGTTACGTCGATTGTAAACTTTGGATGCAGTCCAAATCCTCCGTAGCCCCAGACAACGGGAGTGAGGTTTTCTGGCAAACAGTGAGCTTCCCGTTTTGTCGCATACCATTTAGCTGACTCTGTTTTATTATTACGAAATTCTTAACGGGACAACATAGTATCTCATTATTCACAACCTACAAATGTCCTTCCATCTAAAATCTGTTTTCAAAGCTCTGATAATTACCATTAAAATTCATCTTCACTATTGTGATACCGGATTCGAGAACTTTGCCTTCTCTCCATTCATCAATTTTCGACGCAATTTATCTTTGGTGCAATTATTTTTTTTAGCGCAAACTGAGCGTAGCAAATTTAAAAAAACGTTGAGCGTTACTTGGGCATATTTTGGTTATTCGGCTAAACTGGCAGTCTAGCTTCTTTCAGACACCATGTATGTAAATTTTGGAGTCACGTGCGTATGATTCATTGTCTATCGTGTCTACGACGAAACCCATTACCGCGTGACGTCGTTGGTTGCAATATTATTTCTGGCACATGACGCGCAAGATAGTCCACTTGACTAAGCACCCGCAGGACTGCCAAATGAGCTGTGCTTAAACATCTGCACAGATGTTTGCACGCTGGTTACGCGTTCATGATTGATAGATGGGGGGGGGATATGGAAGAACAATAATAATTAATCGAGTGTGAAATTACGAGGAGGAACGTCAGGTGGTTTTGTATGACACAAAATAACAGCTGCAGTAGATATATCCAATAAAAAGAATTAGCCAAACAGCAACCAGAGACAGCCTTCAAGTCGTTTGAAAATTAAACCGTACAATAAATAATTTCGCTGTATCGATTGACATAGAGAATTGGCGGTTATGTCGCAATACACTTTATTTCCTTTCGGGCATGGCTACGTCTAAATACAGGTAGACGTTGATGAAACCTTCCAATATAGTTAGAGCAAGCCAAAGTTGTGGGTCTGCTCTCTGCACCAGCGTAACTTTTCAGATCAGGTCGAGTCCTGTGAGTCGAGCTCAGAGCAGGAGTATCAGAGGGTAGGTGAAATCCCAGGGCTTTGGATGGGAGTTTGGTTAATAAAACAAATTGGCAGACGAAGAGGTTTCTCTGCTTCTCGTTCGTGTCAAACCTTACGTAATCGCGGTATTTGATATTTTGGATCATTCGTCAATGATATCGTAGGATGCCTACCAAGCCACTTTTCTAGTAAGCGTCATTCGTGGCACGGCGTTTAGGAAATGTCGTGCATGTCGTTTTTGCCAAGATTGTACGGCAAGTGACTCATCGTAGATTGTGTAGTTGAATTTGGAAGTCTACATCGTCTGGTGTATTTTATCATCGAGGTAATCGCGGAGGTAATTATTCAAGATGGCGCCGGCTTCATAATGCGTTATCGTTTCGTGTTTTTTCATTATCATGGAATAAAACCTGCGAAATACCTGTGAACTTTTTATCAAGACATTTTTGGGAAACTAATTTGAGGGGTATAAATAAACTCCACCGAGGGTAGATCATGTGAAACTAAACTCAACGTTCCATTCCCGACCATATACATTCTATTTTCACACAATTTATTCAATTGCTGCTTTCGTTTATCATGACTCGGTGGCTCAGTGCTTTACATAATTCGAACGTATCACAAGATTTTCCGTATAAAATTTATTTTCGTCAGCTGTTTCATCAACTCTTACAGTCCGCATAACAGTTTTATAGAATTATGTAAAATAAAAAACATGAAAAATATTGACGTTCGGCGTACAAAAACAAGTTTTACAATCAGTTTAATTTTACAATTCATCATCTACTCGGACTCGTTCATCAATGAGATCACGTCATCTCAAGATATATTATATTGAGATTACCAGTATAGAAATAAATCGACCGAAACAGGAAAAAAAGGAAGCAAGGATTCTGAAATCCCCGTTTCAGCGATTAGCTTGTCGGTTAGTAATAGTATATTGTGCGCCAAGGGGGCAAAGCCACCGAGGGAGCGAAAACGTCTGATGCGACCGTGGTGCACAGGATATTTTATTCCATACATGAACGGAAGCTGATTTCGCGGACAGACCAGTGTTTACATTTTAGGTTATGAGAACTGGGAGATAAATTCTTTATTCACGGTTTTGGCTCCCTCTGTACGGTCTTTACTCTCACAGCGGGAGCGAAAACTTCTCGGTCGGTGAAACCGATCTTCGCTCCCTGAAAATAGGTAGCGAAATCGGCCTTACCGTTCGTGTATGGAATAAAATTTATAAAAGTCGGAAGCCCTTTAAGGCAGGGATTGCACCGAATCTGGAAAGTTTTAATATAGTTTTAATATATAATATAACGAGCAAGTATTCTTTTTCTTCTTCCCATGAGTAAAGACCTTCAAATGAGAGTACTAATGTGATATCAGAGGTATAAATCTCCTCCTTTTCCACGGATTCTTCGGCATTGATCGTAGTTTACAGAATTCAATCGAACAGATATGCATCGGCTCATCATTACAACGATTAATTACAAAAACGAATGAATAATCGCTTTACAGACATTGCTTGGGTATAGATACACTCGCTTAAGCTCATTGCATTTACGTGAGTGTGGGAGTTCAGCCTCGAAGCACAAAGCTTTGAAGGCATTTAGTGTTATAATTAGACGCCGGGAATGGATTGCTTCACCAACTGGAAACCCATTGTCCATTGTCGAGGTTTGGGACCGGGACAACAGGCTTTACACTGTACAACCTCGTTGGATTTGAAATTCATGACAGTCTAAACTGCTGGACAAAACATGCAATTTAATTTGACGATCAGCAACGGTTCCAACTGTGATTAATGATAAGGCTGGCACGTTTTTTTTTACTGTTTTAGACAGGCCAATTTTACAACCGAAAATATGATTCCACTACTCACAAATAAGCCTGCCTCTTCCCCGAACACCTATCTGCACGTAAAATTTCTGCAAAATTCAATTTGGGGGATTTGATAACCGGTGGCAAAGGTCGGATCAATACTGAGTGGTGAGGTTCAGCGATGGCTTCAATCTCAATTACGAATGGCAAATTATTTTGCTTCAGACTTTTCCAGAGCCGATTCACATAATCTCGTAGATTTTATAGCCATCAGAAATCTGCGTAATTTGTCCGTTTTCGAAAATACCTTCGAATATCGATCATTTTCATGTCTACCACATTCGGCCTGTCTCAGGCGCTAATAATAATAACTCAACTGTATAGGTATTCCACCCGGACGTATTTTTCATAGTCCTTCCCAGAAATTCAACCGGGAAGATTGGGGGTCAAGCAAGGTTCGCGGGGTCGAAAGCGACTCATATGTACGGATCCGGTATGTTCTGTTGGGGTTGAAGCGTGTTTGAAAGGACTGCTTGTTAAACTCCCAGATTTCTCGTCGCTTCAATTACGACGCATTTATCGTCGTCTTGGGGTTTCTTATTGAGTTATATGTATAGCGCACAGATTGGACTCGCTCAGGCGCAAATTTGCAAAAAAAAACTTCATTGCACCTTCAACGATGATAAAATGAATAGATTCTCCAGTCCCTCTCGACGTCACGGGTTCGAAGCACACTCAATTCTATGCAATCAATCGAATGATAAAGAGTTTTTCAACTTACTAATTGACCGGGCGAGCGTATACATTCGATAATAAAAAAGTTTCACTTTGTGACGTCAAATAAATTGGAAATGAAACATCATTTCGTCGTATTTCAAATCCAGTGTTTGTATAAATCACTGTTGAAAAAGTGTTCACAAACCTGTGATAGAAGATTCCTCATAAAAAGCATTCGCTTCACGTATTTGGAAAAGATCATTCTTAGACCGTATACGTTCAATCTTATACAGTCTACTTTTACAGTCACTCGTACGAATCAGCGGTTCCAGTAGTACGGATCAGAGATCTGGTCAGACACGTCTCAATGCAGGACTCAGTAGTAATGAACGGTCGTGGTCGGACGTGGACGCTATTACAAAACGGCATCCGTATCCCTCACGTTAGTTTTTCTTTCTACTCCAGTTTCCCCTTCGTGATATGATTTTTCCTGCAGACCACGAAGAGGAAAGTGTAATTATTCCACAAAATTGTCCAATTAAAAGTTTTAAACTCGGTAAATATTCAGCCATGGCCGAGCTTTGAGCGGTCTACCCGGCTTGAATTGTATGGTATCAGATCCAATCAACCTTTTCAGCGGTAGCCGCAGCTGCTAGGCATCTTCCAGGCTATGTTGAATCGCTGTTTTTGGCACCAATTGTAGACCGGTGGACCAGAGTCTAAAATTCTGCCAGTTGAAAACACTGGAGTAGTACTAATGCCACCTAATAATAGATCTTATAGTACGCTTTATTTGACACAGGTACGAGCCAGATTATATCCATGCAAGGAAATGATGAACCTAAGTAACTTGGAATTTTGTTAGTTGAAAACTGATGTTGAATAGTTTATGAACGTTGCCAAAACATTTCTCCGCATGAATGTACCTGTGTCAACGCAATTTGGTTCAGTCGCGTGAACATTTTAATGCAAACAATAATGCATTCTCATTAAGGCAAGTTGTTATAGAGTCATATTCATTGTCGTAAATTACCTAGCTCTCTCTAATTAATTCTAGGAGTTCAGGAAAAATTATTAGTTTTCCATAAAGTGTAAACTCACAATCAACAGAGACAACCTAACTGCGAGTTTCCTCACAGGGCTCCAACTTTGTAATGAAAATAGTTTTTCTTTCTCCTATTTGGAATTACGGAGCACAATATATACCACGATACAATATCTTATGCCCTCGTCAACAGGTTTCATAACTCAATTAGCACAGACTACAGGACCCCAAAATCCAGTTGGGAATTATTATAATTCCACACCCGAATCACATCGCCAGCGAATCTTGCTTTGGTGCTTAATTAAATTCTGTTAGCTATGAGGTATTTGCCAAAGTATTGTTGCCATAGTTTGACTCACCTCCGTGTCGGTCGGATGTCAACATTCGAGTATGTCCAGTCGAGATGGATGGACAAATACGGAAATTACGTCGCTGCATACTTTTATTTTTTTACAAACAGAAAAATAGCAATGCTGGTATTAGAAAAGTCAGGAATATTACTCTTTCTTTGTCTCATAAGTTCTGAAAAGTCTCTGATAGATGGGATAATAAGTGTCTTGTAATTCGAACCACAAGTTCACGTAGATTTTACAGAGAAAAAACGGTCGTCTTAATTAAATAGATAACATCATGTACTGAGAGAATAGAACAAGATTAGGGTCGGTCGAACAGAGATCTGCGGTCGGCAACGAACCGACTTGACGATTTTACCTTGTGAGGTAGGTAAATCGGCCCTATCCGTAGAAAGCTTACCCTCCTGTGTGTCGATAATATACTCTCGTATCAGAGTGTCGGTGGTTCTGAAGCCTGACGTTGTCACGGAAATCGACGTTGTCGACGGTAAACTGAAGCTGGTGAAGCCCAGATTTCTGATCAGTTACTGATTTATTGACAAATAGAAAGAAATATGAGAAATGAGAAGATGTTGAACGTATTTCAAGACAGATTACGGGTCTCGGATCTCCCTCTTCATTCGCCGTTGTTTTATCCCCGGATATCCGAGAAGCTGGGGAACCAGGTCGATAACTTATCTTGGATCTCTTTGAGAAAAGGGTGAGACCGGAATAACAATGCAAGATCAGATTCTCCCTGGATCTAATAACAAATAACACGATACCGGATCAGATTTTAATGAACAATAGATTCATCCTCCCGTTGCTTCATTATTCATGAGCTCTGTGGCGCTTAATCCGTCACAAAAAAGCGCATAAAATCAACAATGAGCTTATTTTTAGTCTGACTTTGTCCCCTCGTGCGTTTCGAGACTCTTTTGAAACATCTGTTATCCGTTATAACGGTATATACTTATTTATAGACCTTAGGCACCTACGTATTCAGTAGCTGACAATTTCTAGTTGAAAATTAGCCTCTTGCGAAACCTCGCATGTGACACAACCCGTAATCGAACATGTGACTACGCTCACGATTAGTATCTCGTCACATTGCGTGAAACAGATGACGGACCTGTCACCTAGATATTTACATGTCATTTAACTCATTCATTAGTTGAGTCGAGTTTCTAATTGAAAACATTCCTCAATCTCAATCGATATGGACCGACAATCTATCAATTTAAAGTCATTATTTCCTGAGAGTGAGACCCGAGGCTCTAGTATTGTATTCCATATTGGTTGATCACTGATCGCTGATCACCACAATTACTAAATTCCCCGTTGTCAAATGGCGAGCTTAACAGCTGTTCGCAAGTTTCCTAGCTTCGTCGATAGATGGTGGTGCCGACAAAATTTTGCTACCCGGGTATTTTGAGAAGCGTCAGAGAGTCGATGAAAACCTCCAAGGTTTCTGGCTAAAAGCACCCTTCAAATGTCCACGTTATTCGCTTGGATGGGGTCGCTGGGCTTGACTACGTATAAAAAAAATGTAGAAGACGTATTTTGCATGGCGATGACGACGGACAATGGAAAGAGACACCGATATAGAGGAAATATAGTAAGAGATACCGTTCCCGCAGAATAAAAAATCGTACGACGTTTCTGGAATTTTATTCTGGAATTTTATTAAAATATTGCGGTCAATATCCCGAGCCTTCCTTCCTACTTTTGTCTGACATCCTTTTCACACTTCACGACGTATATATTATGTTAAAAATAAATAAAAATAAAAACGTTTCAATTAGACGATGACTATGAAAAGGGAAAAGCATGACACTATCAGATTGAGCTTGCACAACTCACTCCAGATTTCAAAGTCCGGCGGGTTTTCCGTGAACTGATTATTCTCTAGAATTCTACAATTTGTGAACTTGGTGATTATTTTGAAGAAGGATTTGAACCTCGTGATTGGTGAACGACGAAAATAGAATGTCAGTTCGTTTAAGGCTCTGTTTTATATGCGAGTAACGGACGCTGGACGATTTCGTACTTCGGGTTTCATCCAATTTTCAAATTCAGCGACGAGTGGAAGGGCAGGGTGAAGGGGTTCGGTGTTACGAGCTTTCAAATTTGAGTGGTTCGAGACTGTAGAAGGCGGTGAAGGTTCGGTGGCAGAGCTATAGTTTGAAGTCGACGTCGACGTCGACGTCAAGCTGAACGTTGCGTCGCACCGTTCGCGTCGATACAGCCATGGACGGTGCGCGTTCCGACGCCCGGCTAGAATTCCCTCTAACTCTGACCTACCCTTGACTTCAACTGGAACTCTTAGCCGATCTGAATATATGAACAAAATTCTCCTGACTTTTCATATTCTTGCCTAATAAACCTAAATGATCGATTGTATGTTTCATAACACCTGAAAATCTATCGTCTTTGATATCGATGAAGCGGCTATTTCGTTGCTCCTAAGTGTTTAGTGAAGATCTGTGCGAGGTGAATGACAACAATAATGAAAAACCGTGACTTTACATCCTCGTTAAAAACGGCTCTCGAGGCTTCAATTACATCGGTTGATCTCTCTTTAAAATTTACTTCTAAACAGTACCGCCTGGTACTTAAAAACAAGAAAAACTTTTCGACCTTCTAATCAATCAACATCAAACTTTAAACACTGTCAAAATTTACTGAAACCAGTTCAAGTAAATACGTGACGATTAGAAATAATGTCCTAACTGCGGTCTAATTGAGTAAAGTATAATCAAAACGGCAATGTCAACAACAAGAAAACCAATAAATTTTACGGGCAATTAATAGCGATTAAATTAATGGCCATTGGAGACAGCTTCGATCAATCAAATTCGATTATTGTTAAATTGACGCGAACAGCATGTCTTCAAACTTCCTCCTTATAAATATCTGGTAGAATTTAGTATGAGGCGATTCTTCTTTGTTCCGCGTTCCAAAGTGTTGGTTGTATTTCGATGAATCTGGTGCTAGAATAATTCTGTAAATTGATATGCGAAGGATCGACTTGAGAATTCAAAATTAATCTTACTTAGGTATCAATTTCTATTATTCATCAATTTCGAGTTATTCCGAATCATTCCTACGCTGCTAATTAAACTAATTGAGAGATAATCAACGATCGGATACGACGTTCAAAATGGTATTCAGTGGATAAAAGAAACGCCAATTACCGGGTAATAACTTTGAAACTCGTATAATAGTCACAATGAATTCAAATGGGTCAATTCAAGGTTCACGATACAACGATTAGATGTTATAAAATAACCCACGACAATACGAAAGTCAACGAATAAAACGGATCAAACCAAACGATGATTAACAATAATAATAATGTATACGATTATAATAATAACCAGCCTACGGTGATCATAATAAGAAGGCCACTCAAGAAGGAATTTGATCATTTTAATCTTGAGCTCTTAGCACACACACATGGTTCTCTAAGGAATTTATATCACAGTCTATAAGCTCTAAAGTTTAACTGACGACAAAACTCGGCAAAGTTTATGTCGATGAATTCGAGCAGCATCACCCTCGCAAATCGTATGGTATTACTGACAACGGGCTCTATTGTGGCTTCTCTGATTCAAATGGAAATTCAACGATCAACTACAATTCATTTCGGAGATATTGCTATTGTATTGCGCGAACAAACGACGAATAATAGCAATCGGTAATACTAGTAAAGTATATTTGGTATATTGTTCACACTGTATGGATACCGACCACACAGACAGAGGCACCAGGATCCGGTTAGAAAACCGGAAGGTATAATTGATCCAAAATATGAAACTTTATTTGTGGGGAAAACTGGAAGAAGCCATGAAACTACAATAACCGCAAACGAATATGGGACAGGACTGGTGTGCACGAAGAAGAAAGCGGTCCAGTAGTGGATGCTGCCCTTGTGGACCGCGCGTACACCCTTCAAACTGGTCAGTTACAACCACGATTTTATATTTCAATTTTTTTTTCACACGTTTTCCATTTTCGAAAATGATGAAACGGAGCAGTACTACCTGATACTACGTGTTTTCGTCCCCCATTTTCTAACGCGCCAACTCACTTAGACAATGAACAAACTTCCCTGCAGCATAATGTCTGACACCAATTTCACGGTGCAATGAACTGTTGTGTGACGTGTATTGGACATTGGTAAGGTGCAAAGCGCACTTCAGGTGACTTAGAATCTCGAGTATGTGCTTGTCAAGTAGTCGATACCGGGTGTACGAATATACCCACACTTATAGAGACGCGTGTCATAGTATGGATGATGGCCAATTAATGTAGTGACGTCAAAGAAAATCGCCTAGCAACCCGTGTTCCTAGAAATATACTAAAGCCAACTTCAAAACCAATTATCCAGCCGAAACGACAATATCTATTCAAAATACATCAATCCGTGACGACGTTTGGATTACCCCGTCTGATCTCTGTCTGGCCGACAACCTTTGATACCAAATTGATAACCATATATTCTATAGCCAAGCGACTATTTTGCATAGGTATTGAATTTTCATTACGAGTACGAAATATCTGGCTTCCGATAACCCAATGGTCGTCGAGTTATCCGTGAGACACTATAGCCGATCCAATGGATTACATCAGTTCATTCTTTCTCGGTGAAAATATGAGCTATTATTGGGAATCCGTAATTGCCCTAGATTATGCCATTCCTGGTTCTCGGCACGTGACAGTTTCCTACTTTATAGTTAATCCGGGATGTTTAACTCGATCCGGAATGGGTACATTACACCGAGGGCTTTTTGTAATCGATATTCTCATTTGGATAATGGGTGTCTTCGCCCAATCGACCTGAGCTGCGATCTTGAGGGATTTTTCGAGCCCCGCAGGATTTTTGAATTGATCGCACGAAAAAGCTCTTCAAATTGTCTTCGCACTGAAAAAAAAGTATAGCGTGTCGAGCGAAACAAAGTTATGCTGAGAGCAGTCCGTTACTGTAACAATACGTATCGCTACAGGAGCAAAATGTATCGCTACATCAGCCGTATCATTCAAGTATACAAACGTCTGCTACTGTAGGTATACTTTCAGCTGGTAGGAGCTAATGTTTTGTACGCTGCAGTAGCAATGCTTGGTATAGCTGTAGCAGCGATACCGTGTACCTAGACGAGCGCGACGTACAGCTAACTGCGCAGGACTTCTCGCTGTGCGCGCGAGAATTCGCAGGAGATCACGCTATACACTGGTATTGCTGCAGAAGCTATTCCGCGTGCAGCTCCTACAGCGATACCGTATTCTTCGGATAGCTGAACTACGTCAGGCAGAGTTGTTCCGCTCGTACAGCTGAATAGTGGTTCGGGTATCGGAAGAAAACCGATTATAGCTCAGGCAGCCAGACTTCTTGCTATCGGAGCACAACTTTTTTTTCAGTGC
>JAEUYN010001801.1:0-10408 GCA_018257835.1 Euura lappo
GTTGATTAAAAAATTTCCAATATCCAAACAAGGAATTTCACCACTCTGGAAAAATTGCTGAATATTCACTGGCACCTAAAAAGACCTCAAAAAAATAATCAGCAACAAAATCGTCCCGCAACCCATCGATAGCCACCCCAGACCCCCGCTTATCATTGATTTGTTAATTAAAAAATTTCTAATATCCAAACAAGGAGATTTGCCGCTCTGGAAAAATTCCTGAATAATCAAGGACACCTGGAAAGCCATAAAAAAAAAATAATCAGCAACAAAATCGACCCGAACGCATCGTTAGCCACCCCCGACCCCCGCTTATCATTGATTTGTTAATTAAAAAATTTCTAATATCCAAACAAGGAATTTTGCCACTCTGGAAAATTTCCTGAATATTCAAGGACACCTAAAAAGCCCAAAAAAAAATAATCAGCCACAAAATCGTCCCGGAACGCATCGTTATCCACCCCAGACCCCCGCTAATCGTTGATTTGTTCATTCAAAAATTTCGAATATCCAAACAAGAAATTTCGCCACCCTGGAAAAATTCCTGAATATTCATTGACTCCTAAAAATCCCCCAAAAAAATAATCAGCAACAAAATCGACGCGGAACGCATCGTTAGCCACCCCCGACCCCGCTTATCATTGATTTGTTGATTAAAAAATTTCTAATATCCAAACAAGGAATTTTTCCACGTTGGAAAAAATTCGTGAATATTCATTGACACCTGAAAAGCCCTAAAAAAAAATAATCAGCAACAAAATCGACCCGGAACGCATCGTTAGCCACCCCCGACCCCGCTTATCATTGATTTGTTGATTAAAAAATTTCTAATATCCAAACAAGGAATTTTGCCACTCTGGAAAAATTCTTGAATATTCATTGACACCTGAAAAGCCGTAAAAAAAATAATCAGCAACAAAATCGACCCGGAACGCATCGTTAGCCACCCCCGACCCCCGCTTATCATTGATTTGTTCATTAAAAAATTTCTAATATCCAAACAAGGAATTTTGCCACTCTAGAAAAATTCCTGAATATTCAAGGACACCTAAAAAGCCCTAAAAAAAATAATCAGCCACAAAATCGTCCCGGAACGCATCGTTATCCACCCCCGACCAGGCTTATCATTGATTAGTTGATTAAAAAATTTCCAATATCCAAACAAGGAATTTCACCACTCTGGAAAAATTGCTGAATATTCACTGACACCTAAAAAGACCTCAAAAAAATAATCAGCAACTAAATCGTCCCGCAACCCATCGATAGCCACCCCAGACCCCCGCTTATCATTGATTTGTTAATTAAAAAATTTCTAATATCCAAACAAGGAGATTTGCCACTCTGGGAAAATTCCTGAATAATCAAGGACACCTGGAAAGCCCTAAAAAAAATAATCAGCAACAAAATCGACCCGAACGCATCGTTAGCCACCCCCGACCCCCGCTTATCATTGATTTGTTAATTAAAAATTTCTAATATCCAAACAAGGAATTTTGTGTTGAGAATACCGAAGAAATAAGCGCGGCATCTAGCGTTCCCTATCGTAAAGGCGGACCGATACTATTGAGCCGACCTAATCGTTGTATTGGCACTTTTGTATTGGACTCAGTCTCAACGACCGCATGATGTGTTGCGGTCATGGTGTATCGCTATGTACTATACAATAAATACGTTTATACAGAATATATAGGCGTTATTTTCTACTGCAATCCTAACAGGTTATGGGCCCAGGATTCGCGACAGGGTTCAATGCGTGCACCTGAAGAGATAACCGCGAAGTGATAAAGTGTGACGGGAAAACCGTTCGCGCTAAGAGACTAATACAAAAGAAAAGTGCGGCAGAGACAAAGTGAAAATGGCTGCGACATTCAAAGTCGATCAGTTAAGTGGTGAAAACTACGACACGTGGAAGATCCATATGCGGGCGATTCTAAAAAAGAATGACCTGTGGGGATACGTTTCGGGAGATATCCCGAAACCAGTGGGATCAGGCGAAGCGCGAGAAAAATGGATTAAACTCGACGGAAAAGCTGAGGCGGACATCTTGTTGGCCGTTAGCTCAAGTGAGTTAATGGCGCTGGATGGTTTGAATTCATCAAAGGAGATATGGGACAAGTTAAAGTCCTTGTACCAATCAAGCGGTCCGGCGAGGAAAGCGACCCTCCTGAAAAAGTTGGCGCTCACAAGAATGCAAGAGCACGATGATCTTAAGAAGCATCTGGCAGAATATTTCGAAGCGGATAAAAAACTCAAAGAGATTGGGTTGGTTGTTCCGGATGAACTCTTGGCGATTCTACTTCTATATAGTCTGCCTGACTCGTTCGGCATGTTCCGCACAGCGATGGAGTCCCGCGATGACCTGCCACCTATAGACATCCTGAAGGTGAAAATACTTGAGGATTACGAGGGAAGGACATCCCGAGACCAAGGTACCGAGCAGGGGGCTATGTACCTACAGAGAAATATGAGATACCCAGGCCCGCAGAAGAAGGTGGGCGAAAGTAACCGAGAGAGGGACGAGCCCAAGAATAAAAGCACAATCGAGTGTTTTCGGTGTAATCGATTCGGACACATAGCGCGAAATTGTCGGTCAAAGTTCGTACCGAGGAATAAACAGAGCGCGCGACAACTCGAGGAAACGGATGCCGGATCAGAGAAGACGTCAAAGGACAATAGCAGAGTCACGCTGCTCACGACTAATACAGAGGAAGTGATGTATGGGAATCAAAACAATTCACAGTGGTGTATAGACAGTGGGTGCACAAGTGACATGTGTAAAGAGAGGGATATAATCCAAAAGTTCACACACGTGAACAGTGAACTAAATTTGGCTAACAGTGACAGTACTAAAATCACTGGTGTGGGTCAAGTTAGTATACTTGTGGACACAGGTGACGACAAGCGTGAAATAGATATCGAAAAGGTATTCTACGTGTCCGATTTACGTACAAATTTATTATCGGTATCGAAGATAACTGACCACAACCTTGAGGTTCGGTTCAGACAGAAAGACGCGATCGTTCTGGACAAAGACAATACAATAGTGATGCGCGCGGATCGTGTCGGGAACTTGTACTATGTGAGACAAAGCCAAGACAGTGCCAATACCGTGGAAACAAAACAAATAGAAAAGAGTGCGATAGATCAGTGGCATGAGAGACTGGGACACTTAAATGAGCGCGATTTGAAGTCCATGGCTAAAAGTGGTTTAGTGTACGGTCTCAACATTAAGGACGACGAAAAGTTATCCAAGTGCGAAGTGTGTGCGCGTGAAAAACTGACAAGTATGCCCTTTCCGAAAGGGAGTGAAGAGCGCACATCTGAGTTGCTGGAAATAGTGCATACGGATGTGAGTGGACCAATGAGACACCCCTCATGGTCGGGTAAGAAATACTTTATAACCTTTATAGACGATTACTCGCGATGGTGCGAGGTTTATTTTTTGAAAAATAAAAGTGATGCATTCGGTGTGTTTAAAGACTATAAAGCAGAAGTAGAGAATTTCACAGGAACGAAAATAAAAATGCTACAGTCCGATAACGGAACGGAGTATCTAAACACGGAATTCGACGCGCTCTTGAAACAAAACGGGATTACGAGACGCCTAACAGTGCCGTACACCCCCCAACAAAACGGGGTGGCGGAAAGAAAAAATAGAACATTAATAGAAATGGCGCGATGCATGATGCGTCAAGCCGGCGTTCCGCCAGTTTTTTGGGCAGAAGCCATCAACACGGCGTCGTACGTCCGTAATCGGTGTCCAACGACAGCCCTGGAGGGACGGATACCCTACGCGATATGGAAGGGGAAGACCCCCACCGTAATGTATATGCAACCGTTCGGATCGAGAGTGTTTATAAAAGCAAGAGGTAATAAACGAGGTAAACTGGAATCACCGTCCGAAGAAGGGACCTTCGTAGGATATGACGTGATATCCAAGGCATATCGTGTACATATTCCAGCGACGAGAGAAACAATCGTAAGCCGAAGCGTGAGATTCATGGGTGAATCAGCGTTTCGTGACGAATACACAGAGATCTACGACGAGGAGGAAGACAGTGTTCGCAACGAAATTGTCATCAACTCAAGCCTACCTAGTACCAGCCGTGAGAGTCTCACGAGCACAAGTAAAACCCTTATTCAAAAGGATGCTGAAATAGAGCATCCGATAGTGCCTCCTCGCGGAAGAAAGAGAGGAGCTACCATCTCATGGGAAGAGCTGGTGCCACCCCCGAAGAGAGGGAGAGGTCGACCGAGGCTAGTACGCACTGGATCGCGCGGAAGGCCACGCAAACAGTATAATTCGGCACCGCTTGAAGCAGATGACAACGAAGATCGAGAAGATGAAGATGAAGACGAACCCCTGGAAGATGACGTATTCACAGCAAATGCTGCGATCCAAGACCCCTCCACATGGCAAGAGGCAGTGAAGGCGGAAGATACGGAAGCGTGGAAGACTGCCATGGAGGATGAATACTTAGCACAAATAAAGAATTGCACGTGGGAAATAGTACCACGTCCAAAGGATCGAAAAGTAATAGGAAGTCGATTTGTGTTTTGTACGAAAAACACAGGCGGAAAAGAGAAAAAGAAAGTGAGACTCGTTGCAAAAGGGTGCTCACAAAGACCAGGCGAAGATTTCTACGAGACGTACTCACCTGTTGTGCGATTAACGTCAATAAGACTACTCGCAGCAATATCAGCAGAACTCGGCCTCGAGATCCACCAGATGGACGTCGTTACGGCCTACCTGAACGGCGTATTGGAAGAGGAAGTGTATATGGAGGAACCGGATCAGTTACGTGAAGTGCTGTGTAAAATAAATTCAGCCGTGAAAGTAGGTTCAAAAGCTGATAATGATAGTGAAAAGCGAGTGAGTGAGACAGCACAGCGCTGGTATAAAGAATTAAACACAGAGAGAGACAGTGTGTGCTTGCTGAAGAAATCTTTGTATGGGTTGAAACAATCAGGTGTGCAATGGCACAAGAAGTTGATTGAAAGGTTGATTGAATTAGGTCTGGAAGCTCTGGCTCAAGACCAATGCCTATTCATGTCCCAGAAACTCGATAAGATTATGTTGATTGCGACATACGTAGACGATATGATAATTGCTACGAATGATATTGAGTGGATGGGTAAAATCAAAAGAGAATTGTCAAAATCATTTGAAATGAAAGATTTAGGTAAAATAGACAGATGCTTGGGAATTGAATTCTCACGCGATAAGCATCAACGCGTATATCTAAGTCAGAAAAAGTATGTAGAAGAAATCCTGGAACGATTTAACATGAGTGAATGCAAAGCAACGTCGACACCCCTCGATGCAAACTGCAAACTAGCAAAACCTGAGAAAGTAAACGTGCAAACGATGGGTCAATACCCTTACCAAAGCTTAATCGGTGCATTGATGTATCTAGCGGTGTCTACGAGGCCAGATATTGCCTATACTGTAAATTATTTGAGTCAATTCAATACTAATTTTGATGTAGAACATTGGAAGGCCGCCAAGAGAGTATTGCGATATTTGAAAGGTACGAAGGAGTATGGGTTGATGTATGAGAGAACACAACTACCATTATTCGGAGTTGTTGATGCTGATTGGGCATCGAACGTGGTAGATCGCAGATCATACTCTGGGTACGCTTTCATACTAGCGGGTGCTCCAATATGTTGGGAGGCTCGAAAACAGCGGACAGTAGCGCTGTCTAGCACAGAGGCGGAATATATGGCTATATCCGAAGCCACAGAAGAAGCTTTGTATTTACGCGGAATATTAAATACAGTCGGCATGGGAAAAGAGAGTGTGACACTATTTAATGATAACCTGGGAGCGATCGATCTCGTAGAGACTAGGAACTTTCATCCTAGGACGAAACACATAGATGTCAGACATCATTTCGTCCGCAATATCCACGAGCGAGGGATTATCGATTTAGAGCACTTGGAAACTGAAAGAATGCCAGCTGACGTGCTGACCAAAGGGTTGAATGGTGTAAAACACCGCGAATGCTTGAATAACCTTGGTATGACAAATGTAAATGAAAGATGAAAGCCACGCTTACATCTTCGAGAGAGGGTGTTGAGAATACCGAAGAAATAAGCGCGGCATCTAGCGTTCCCTATGGTAAAGGCGGACCGATACTATTGAGCCGACCTAATCGTTGTATTGACACTTTTGTATTGGACTCAGTCTCAACGACCGCATGATGTGGTGCGGTCATGGTGTATCGCTATGTACTATACAATAAATACGTTTATACAGAATATATAGGCGTTATTTTCTACTGCAATCCTAACATTTTGCGACTCTGGAAAATTTCCTGAATATTCACGGACACCTAAAAAGCCCTAAAAAAAATAATCAGCCACAAAATCGTCCCGGAACGCATCGTTATCCACCCCCGACCCCCGCTAATCGTTGATTTGTTGATTAAAAAATTTCTAATATCCAAACAAGGAATTTTCCCACTTTGGAAAAATTCCTGAATATTCATTGACACCTGAAAAGCCCTAAAAAAAATAAGCAGCAACAAAATCGACCCGGAACCCATCGATAGTCACCCCAGACCCCCGCTTATCATTGATTTGTTAATTAAAAAATTTCTAATATTCAAACAAGGAATTTTTCCACTTTGGAAAAATTCGTGAATATTCACGGACACCTAAAAGGACCTCAAAAAAATAATCAGCAACAAAATCGACCTGGAACGCATCGTTAGCCACTCCTGACCCTGCGTATCATTGATTTGTTGATTAAAAAATTTCTAATATCTAAACAAGGAATTTTCCGCCTTTGGGAAAATTCCCTGAATATTCACCGACACCCGAAAAGCCCTAAAATAATCAGCAACAAAATCGACCCGGAACGCATCGTTAGCCACCCCCGACCCCGCTTATCATTGATTTGTTCATTAAAAAATTTCTAATATCCAAACAAGGAATTTCACCACTCTGGAAAAATTGCTGAATATTCACTGGCACCTAAAAAGACCTCAAAAAAATAATCAGCAACAAAATCGTCCCGCAACCCATAGATAGCCACCCCAGACCCCCGCTTATCATTGATTTGTTGATTAAAAAATTTCTAATATTCAAACAAGGAATTTTGCCACTTTGGAAAAATTCCTGAATATTCACTGACACCTGAAAAGCCCTAAAAAAAATAATCAGCAACAAAATCGACCCGGAACGCATCGTTGGCCACCCCCGACCCCGCTTATCATTGATTTGTTGATTAAAAAATTTCTAATATGCGAACAATTGATTTTTCCACTCTGGAAAAATTCTCAAATATTCATTGACCCCTAAAATGCCCTCAAAAAAATAATAAGCCACAAAATCGTCCCGGAAAGCATCGTTATCCACCCCCGATCCCCGCTAATCGTTGATTTGTTCATTAAAAAATTTCTAATATCCAAACAAGAAATTTTGCCACTCTGGAAAAATTCCTGATTATTCATTGACACCTGAAAAGCCCCAAAACAAATAATCAGCAACAAAATCGACCCGGAACGCATCGTTTGCCACCCCCGACCCCGCTTATCATTGATTTGTTGATTAAAAAATCTCTAATATCCAAACAAGGAATTTTTCCACTTTGGAAAAATTCGTGAATATTCAATGGACACCTAAAAAGACCTCAAAAAAATAATCAGCAACCAAATCGTCCCGCAACCCATCGATAGCCACCCCAGACCCCCGCTTATCATTGATTTGTTAATTAAAAAATTTCTAATATCCAAACAAGGAGCTTTGCCACTCTGGAAAAATTCCTGAATAATCAAGGACACCTAGAAAGCCCTAAAAAAAATAATCAGCAACAAAATCGACCCGGAACCCATCGATAGTCACCCCAGACCCCCGCTTGTCATTGATTTGTTAATTAAAAAATTTCTCATATTCAAACAAGGAATTTTTCCAATTTGGAAAAATTCGTGAATATTCATTGACACCTGAAAAGCCCTAAAAAAAAATAATCAGCAACAAAATCGACCCGGAACGCATCGTTAGCCACCCCCGACCTCGCTTATCATTGATTTGTTGATTAAAAAATTTCTAATATCCAAACAAGGAATTTTCCCACTTTGGAAAAATTCCCGAATATTCACTGACACCTGAAAAGCCCTAAAAAAAATAATCAGCAACAAAATCGACCCGGAACGCATCGTTGGCCACCCCCGACCCCGCTTATCATTGATTTGTTGATTAAAAAATTTCTAATATCCAAACAAGAAATTTTGCCACTCTGGAAAAATTCTTGAATATTCACTGACACCTGAAAAGCCCTAAAAAAAATAATCAGCAACAAAATCGACCCGGAACGCATCGTTAGCCACCCCCGACCCCCGCTTATCATTGATTTGTTCATTAAAAAATTTCTAATATCCAAACAAGGAATTTTGCCACTCTAGAAAAATTCCTGAATATTCAAGGACACCTAAAAAGCCCTAAAAAAAATAATCAGCGACAAAATCGTCCCGGAACGCATCGTTATCCACCCCCGACCCCGCTTATCATTGATTTGTTGATTAAAAAATTTCTAATATCCAAACAAGGAATTTTGCCACTCTGGAAAAATTCTTGAATATTCATTGACACCTGAAAAGCCGTAAAAAAAATAATCAGCAACAAAATCGACCCGGAACGCATCGTTAGCCACCCCCGACCCCCGCTTATCAGTGATTTGTTAATTAAAAAATTTCTAATATCCAAACAAGGAATTTTGCCACTCTAGAAAAATTCCTGAATATTCATTGACACCTGAAAAGCCGTAAAAAAATAATCAGCAACAAAATCGACCCGGAACGCATCGTTAGCCACCCCCGACCCCCGCTTATCATTGATTTGTTCATTAAAAAATTTCTAATATCCAAACAAGGAATTTTGCCACTCTAGAAAAATTCCTGAATATTCAAGGACACCTAAAAAGCCCTAAAAAAAATAATCAGCGACAAAATCGTCCCGGAACGCATCGTTATCCACCCCCGACCCCGCTTATCATTGATTTGTTGATTAAAAAATTTCTAATATCCAAACAAGGAATTTCACCACTCTGGAAAAATTGCTGAATATTCACTGGCACCTAAAAAGACCTCAAAAAAATAATCAGCAACAAAATCGTCCCGCAACCCATAGATAGCCACCCCAGACCCCCGCTTATCATTGATTTGTTGATTAAAAAATTTCTAATATTCAAACAAGGAATTTTGCCACTTTGGAAAAATTCCCGAATATTCACTGACACCTGAAAAGCCCTAAAAAAAATAATCAGCAACAAAATCGACCCGGAACGCATCGTTGGCCACCCCCGACCCCGCTTATCATTGATTTGTTGATTAAAAAATTTCTAATATCCAAACAAGGAATTTTGCCACTCTAGAAAAATTCCTGAATATTCACTGACACCTGAAAAGCCCTAAAAAAAATAATCAGCAACAAAATCGACCCGGAACGCATCGTTGGCCACCCCCGACCCCGCTTATCATTGATTTGTTGATTAAAAAATTTCTAATATCCAAACAAGAAATTTTGCCACTCTGGAAAAATTCTTGAATATTCACTGACACCTGAAAAGCCCTAAAAAAAATAATCAGCAACAAAATCGACCCGGAACGCATCGTTAGCCACCCCCGACCCCGCTTATCATTGATTTGTTCATTAAAAAATTTCTAATATCCAAACAAGGAATTTCACCACTCTGGAAAAATTGCTGAATATTCACTGGCACCTAAAAAGACCTCAAAAAAATAATCAGCAACAAAATCGTCCCGCAACCCATAGATAGCCACCCCAGACCCCCGCTTATCATTGATTTGTTAATTAAAAAATTTCTAATATCCAAACAAGGAGCTTTGCCACTCTGGGAAAATTCCTGAATAATCAAGGACACCTAGAAAGCCCTAAAAAAAATAATCAGCAACAAAATCGACCCGGAACCCATCGATAGTCACCCCAGACCCCCGCTTGTCATTGATTTGTTAATTAAAAAATTTCTAATATTCAAACAAGGAATTTTTCCAATTTGGAAAAATTCGTGAATATTCATTGACACCTAGAAAGCCCTAAAAAAATAATCAGCAACAAAATCGACCCGGAACCCATCGATAGTCACCCCAGACCCCCGCTTGTCATTGATTTGTTAATTAAAAAATTTCTAATATTCAAACAAGGAATTTTTCCAATTTGGAAAAATTCGTGAATATTCATTGACACCTGAAAAGCCCTAAAAAAAAATAATCAGCAACAAAATCGACCCGGAACGCATCGTTAGCCACCCCCGACCTCGCTTATCATTGATTTGTTGATTAAAAAATTTCTAATATTCAAACAAGGAATTTTGCCACTTTGGAAAAATTCCCGAATATTCACTGACACCTGAAAAGCCCTAAAAAAAATAATCAGCAACAAA
>JAEUYN010001802.1:0-18724 GCA_018257835.1 Euura lappo
TTATTCTCGCTACCACACCTGACAAATCCTCGTTCTCATTACAGCATCAATTCTGTGCGAATCTGAATTTTTATACATACATATAATAGATAATATATGTACGTATGGAGATATCACGGACGCCGACGCCGCTGTTTCAAAAATCGCGGATATCCGGGAATTTCCCATTGTCGTCCGGAAATCTTTCAGCATCTCCGTGAAATTTTCGATAATTCTCCTCATATCACGCACAAGAATACATTCAGTACTGTTGACAAATTTTTCTCTAAATGGAGCAAAAATTCTCGGTTCTCGGTCCTGTGCATAAAATGGGACAACAAGACGTAAAGGTATACCTGAACATTACTGTACCCAGATATGATCGGAAAAAGTGAGAAGAATTTCGATCATCGCAGTTTGTGGACCGTTCACCTCACCTCAAAGTTCAAACACTAGGAGAGAAATCATAAGGGATTCATAAGAGAAAACGATTTATGTTTCAACATGACAGAAATATACGGCATAACTTGAACGGATTTTCTACCATATTCTGAATATTCCAAACAAATTCCTATTTTAAAACGTAATACCCATAAACTTAGATTTTTGCTGCAAAGTTAGGAAAAAAAAAAAAAACACTAGCATTGACGCAAAAAACGTGGCGAGCTGGCGGGGGTGTACATGTATGTACACATATCATACCTGGTGACGTAACGTCTGTGTACCAGCAGTAAATGCTCGTTTATGTCCATAATATATACCTACTCCCATATCGTTACGTTTGCGTAGAATTGACTCACCCGAATGTGTCATAAAACAGGAAATTCTCTTTCTCTGAAATCATTGAAAAACTCCAAACAAAAGCGTTCAAACATAGATTAGAGGGCCGACACGTCTACCCGTTCTATATACACCTTCACCTTCTTGTTATACCCGATTCTATTATACCTATAGCGGGAGTTCGTCTGCAGTTCAGATATCCACGCACCTACTCTACTGCAGCTACGTCATAGGTATGTATCTATGTATGTATGTATGTATGTATGTATGTACATACAGGCATCTACCCGCGAAGGCGGGTAACGTATTGTGACAGGGCGGGGGTCGACAAGGTTCCGGGGTAGTCCGGTATAGCGGGGCATTCTGATCCCAAGTCACAAGCAATTCGGTGGACCATGTCGGGGTAAGGACGTAACGTACAATAAACAACTAATATAGCTGCGTTGATCTCGTTAGGAAGATGCACGAAATCGAGCCACGGTTCTCGGGAACGCTAGCGTCTGGAGGAGGTACGTTCAAACCCGACGTTATTCGTGGTGATTAGGTTTAGTATAGTATACATATATATATAGTATACATATATACGCAACATATATGTAAACCTAATATAGGTATACATATGAGATATATACAGAAATGTATATCTATATGTTCTACATACACGGAGACGCACAGTCTCGATGGTCTTCGTTATACCTGTACCAATCGAAAATCGTACAATCTCAATGATTCGCCGATACACGAGGCCGAAGGATGCTGGAATAGGTACATATATATAGAAGAGTTGGTTAAATGTAAAATCTACAGATCTTGCATGTAACGCAAGCAGCCGATGCATTGAAAATGTCCTTCGTTACATTGTATTTCTGCTAAAGAATCGAAGCGGAGACTCAAACTTAATACGTTCGCAGTGTCGTTTTGGTCCGAAGAATCCGAAGAATGCATAAAGAATGCATAACCTTATAAATGATCAATTATAACCTTTTTTTCACGCAGCTATTACCGAACTACTATCCCTAATTCCTTCAAATCATTCAATATTGAGATGATAAACATCATTTCATGTGAATATCTGAACTTACATGCTGCGCTATTATTATTGCTATCTATAATGATTATACTAAGAATCATGATGTGCACGTGAAATCTATACCGAAATGTCCCTCGTTTTATTGTTTTTGTTTTCAGCATTTTGATTTATTTATTCAACTTTTCATTACGCACTTCCGTTGCATCGCTTCCGTTACACCATGGACTACCATATTTCACGACTCGCAACCCCGATTTCAAGATTTGATATTGACCCCACAGACGTCACTACTGACCCGAAAACGGAAGCATTTTCATGCTAATACATGGGTACATACTCACGTGCGACACGGTATCATCCCATTGAACCTTGATTATCGGTTATGACTACAATTATTATTTCTATTTGGTGTTCTGTTATTTGAGCTCGTGATTGTGCGAATTGAACGGGGTGAAACCAATTCACGGTCTATACCTATACACGGAGAGACTTTTCCTATAGCAAAGAATCCAATAATATTGCTGGTAATCTCCGGAAAACCCTGCATTTTTTCAATATTTCCTACGGTAATAGAGAAAGCTGATATCTCGAATAAAATATTTTACTATTGAGAATTGTGCAGTAAGTAGTAAGCGGGTAGGAGTAATCGTCATATGAAAATAATAAAAATGAGAGTAGTCAGAAATGCCAGCCGTATTAATAATTGATGGCCGAAACAACTTGCATAAGGTCCCATCTTGTCTCAGAAAGATTACTAGTGGGAATATTAAACATAATGTATATAAACAAAAGCATATTACACATAATGAATAAATACGGACGAATATCCTCCGTCGGAGTTGTCGACGCGACGAGTGTGTGTAAGTGCGCATACCTATACATATACGTCGACGGCGTCGACAACTCCAACAGAGGATATTCGTATATCTATAATATGTATGTGTACCCAAACTATAATATATTATCATGTATGTGTATATATATACACGTATATACACGTATATACTGATGTATCCATATATATATATGTATGTATATATACCCTAGGTACATACTCAGCTATACATCTATACGTATAATATGTCGTGGATCTCGCGCCCGCAGCCTCCTGTGTCCCTTTACAGGTAGAACCGTACGTGGATACATACATAACCGAGCTGATTTATGGCGACCATTCGTTCTAATCGTCCAGGATCTTTATACTGCCTCGCTGTCTACCGTATAGGTACACTTTTCAGGTCGCTCGTCGCCCCAGACTCCTTAAGACCGTAGCTAATTGAATATAAGAATGCAGAGATTTCGTCCAACCCATATAAACCATTTAATTAACTAGACCCTCCCTTCTCTCCCCCCCTCCCCCCCTCTGTGGCTTCTATACGATTCTCTATACATTTTTACCTCTATTTGTTAAGCGCCGGTCGAGCCTCTACCCAATCGCTCTTTAACCGAATTTCGATCGTCTTGTTTTATTTATTAATTTCTTCTTCTCACTCTTGGTGGAGAATCCTAACCCGGCCGCAGCAGCGTCATCACGTGGCCCATATTGCCCGATTCCCATGACCCTGTAATGAAAGAGACTTCGGAAGCATGTCGAGCATCCCTGGCAAGTAAATCAACATCATCGTCAAGTTTCGTTACACGGATCACATCACGTACATCCACCGGAGTGTGCGTGCGTCTGAGTGTATACTCTGGCGTACGAGTTTGAATATTTTTATACAACTTCGCGCGCACTCACACGCCTGAACTTACACGTGTGCGTAGGTCCGTTATGAAAATACGAAGGCATGTAACCACTGGGAGACCCGCTGCGCCCTTGAAGGGTGGTCCTTCGTCTTTCTAGATACTGGGCCGCCACAACCTTTGTCTTGTGCGCGAGTTAGTTTTCCCGCGTGCTGCGCGGCACAGCTGACAATGAGTCAAGTAACCTCCGGGTGCTTATGCTTACCTACAATCTTACAACGATATAGAGACTGGGGCCCGGTATATACCCGACACCGGGCACCGCGCTGGCTTGATTGTGAGATATAATTAAGCTGTATGCACCATACAACTTGTAACTTTGAACCTCGCACGTTGCATTTCCGGTAAACCATCCACGCGCTTACCACATCCCCTACACGCCTACTCACAGGTACGACAGTTCTTATTATCGATAATAAAGTGCGAGAATGCAAGGGAACACGTACGAGTTTCAACGCGAGTTTTATTTGCCACATTTATGTTTGTTTGCCAATGACAAACCTATGTATACATATATCAGGCCCATCTCAGCTCGGTACTTACATTTCCAGGTTTATTTATACGACTGTGGTATCTTAGAAAAATTCCCGGAATCGCGATCGTATTATAGGTATTCTTACAGGTCATGGGTTATATCTCTCTACTGTCTTGTGAACCGAACCCCCCCCCCGGAAACCATTGAAGTGCCCCGAATTCGTTGCCCGTCATCGTCCCACTTCGCGTAGCTAATTGTATATAATTCCCTGATTCAAACACAAACCTTATCCACGGTGTACCGGGGTGTAGAAAAACAAGGTTTTGGAAAAATGGATTGTTTATCTCAACAATCATACATGCGCACACCTCATGCGTCAATGCTATTAATGGAAGTAACTTTACTTACAACTCTCGTTCCAGTTTGACACTGAATATCACAGCGGAAACTGGATGCAGAGCAAATATTGATGACGTAATCCGAGCAGGATACTTTCGTCTTCGAGATGGCAACAGCCGGGGCTGCCCCTGTCACCGTTATCACGCACGTTGTGCAAAGTCAAAATTTAAATTTTCAAAGACTCAAAGTCAAACTTGAAAACTAAATTGCACGCAATCTTCAATTAGTAGGTAATTTGAAAGGAGTATAGAATTAGTTTTCGAAGATACCTCCTACGATGATTCGTTCGGTTGGAATTACGTTCGGTAAAAGTTTTCAAGACACTTTCTCGTTAGAGGTGGTTCGTCAGTGAGTGCAGCATTAGTTCACGGATTGATTGATAATTTGTGTATGTGTTTCTTCGAATGAAATGCAGTTGCTGAAATAATTGCAAATTTTTTGTCCAGACCGTTCACGAGAAAATGATTGATAAATATAGCTCCTCTGCATACGTGGGTCCTTATATGGAGGCACCGCACGAAAAACGGTATTCGCAGCATTGAAATTGATAGTTGTGGCTTCACGAGCTTAACAAAATATTATCTCACATATTTGAATGAGTCGCCAAAGACTGATTGTGAGTCAGATTGACCGAAAGCTTATCGAATGCTGAATCGAAATATACAAGCCGGAGCGTCAGCTTGTAGGCTGTGCGGGGTATGAAGCGGCTGGCGGAGGAGACCGACAGCGGCCGAAACCGATCCTCTCTGTTCCCCGCTGCTGCTGGGGTACCGACGAACCTCTCTAATGCCCTGTAACACGACTACGAAAAATTTTCGAGGAAATGTTTATGAAGCAATTTAATATAGGGGCATTTGAAACCGTCCATTCGAAAAGTCGGGAGAAAATATTTCACCGTCTTGTGCAGCACGAAATGACTTTGTAACACACATTCTGAAGCATTTTAAAATGTCTTCTCAATAATCCGTTTACCTCCATTTTCTGGTGAAAAACGGATGGGATACTAATTCCTGTTGGTAGTGTTCTATTAAGATCATGCCTGGACAAAATCTTCAGTAGTATCTCAGACAGTATCTGACCGTTATCCTATACCTGACCGTTTTACTCCTGTTGTCATTTCAGGACTTGCAGACTGAACTATACGAACGCTGTGATTTAATTTCAGATTATGGATAGTATATAAGTTTGTTTCATGTAAAAAGTTTAGCAACACAAGTAAACGAATACATTCGGACATTTTCTAGTTTGGACAAAGTCGGAGAAGGTTACAGGGGCGCCCGACTCGTTGTTGGCAGAAATTATCCAATTTACTAGGTTTGCATTTCAATCGGTTTGCCACCCTTTCACTGTAAATGATGAATAATATTTAATCCAATAATACATAGCCCAATCCATACGTATAACTGAGTATCCGAGCATATTCTAGCCTCTAACCATTCAGGTCTTCTGCAATAATCATAATAAGTTTTCTAGTCGTAGTACCTATAGCCTATAGCCGTCTACGTCGAAAAAACTACCTTCGGCCCTAAATGATCCGACCGTGTATGCACGTGATACATCGTATAGTTATAACCATGCACATTCGCCGATGTCTGATACACATGGTATGCATGTATCTATGTATGTATGTACTTGTCCGGGACATATATCTAGTAGATATACGTACATATGTATACCAACATGTACGTGTGTACGTATAATGTTTGCGTGTAAGAAGAGGTGGGCGGACGGGAGTACGGCACGCGAGGTCGTTCGTAGGGAGAAGAAGCAGCGAATGGTTGTGCGCCGGGGGAGGCCATTAGTCCATTTAATTAATTAAAAGTGCATTAGTCGAGGCCGCTCTGGCGGAGGTATACGCGGATGATATATGTATCTGTACATATCGGACTGGCGGCGTGCGCTGTGCCGGAACCTGCAGGTACAGGATATTGGTATGGGTATGGTTATGGGTATGGGTATGGGTATGGGTATGGGTATGGGTATGGGTATGGGTATAGGTATGGGTATAGGTATAGATATAGGTATAGGTATAACAGGTCATAGGTATGGGTATAGGTATGAGGGATATAAGTATTACAAGCGTAAGTATATCGTATACCTACGCGCGTGTGCGTGCTAACCCGATATAAATACATTGTCGTACGAGTGGGTACACACACGAAACACGTATACATCCCGGGGTGGGAATATCCCATGACTCGCCATGGCTTTATGGAAGAGGGCGAGTGTTATAGCTGTTCGCAATTACTTTCGTCAACATGAAAAGTTGACGGGTAGAATGTCGGCGGTACGCGCCTCTATAATACGACCACCGCGGGCCTTCGACCTGTACGTGACTCCCCGTTCATACCCGACTAGCTGTTTTGTTTACCTAAGGGCACACGCCTTCTGCGGTCACGTCCGCGTCACGACGACAGACCGCGGTCGAAATCGTATCACTCTGACGACCAGAAAGTTTTAATTTATGATTCTTCTCCTCATCCTTTATACTCTCATTGGCAATTTCTTTGGCTATCGGTATAAGACGTAATCTATGTAGGTATACGCAGTACAGGGTCATGTGTTGCGTGTGGTACATACCTGACGGTATCGATCCACATTTGAAGGTTGGCACGGCAAAACGGTGTAAGTGCCAAAAAATCGAAAATATACGTTTTATTGTTTATCAAATTTTCTAAAATCCATACGAAAACGGTGTAAGTGGCAACACTCCATATCACAGTGTAAGTGCCCTCTGCACCATCTCACAGTGTATGTAACGATTTTTTTTTTTTTTTTTGTAAATCAATATTCTGAACGCGTAATATTATTTTATTTATTCTTAGTTATTATCAGAATCAGATTCACCCAAAGTATTTCATAATCTATAATCGTGAGAATTAACAATCTAAAAAATATCAATTACCGAGTGAATTACAGTTGATGATCTTCAAATGAAAAAGATAAAGCCCACATTGAAATTCAAATATGATAATATTCACTTGCGAATAAACAAATTGTAATTCATATAGTGGTATTGGATTTTTGAATTCTGTGTTCATTTCGTTGAATGAGTATGATATTGGTTCAGACGAGAAGTTTTTTTTCGCCGTGTTCGTTCGTTGTTTATTTCTCTGAGCTGACGTTTTTTTGGAGATGTTTGATGAAAAACATCTAATATCGATGAATCAGACTAGTGTTCGTACTGTTCTTCTATCTTTTCCATCGAAATTTTACGATTTTGTATGAAAATTATGTTCATTTTGGCACTTACACCGTTTTCGGTCCCTCCCTCGTCCACCATTTTGCCCCGTAATATTTGAAAATTCATACGAATTCGGAAATCTATAACCGAATCTTTCGATTCATACCTATTCGTATCATAATTTTAGCATCGTAATTGCGTTCTTAATCAGTATCCAAAGTAAAAAAAAAAGTTGGCACGAAACGTGGCACTTATACTGGCACGAAAAAAATCGACTTTCGCGAACCGTTTTCTCGAAAACAGATGGCTGTATTGAATCGGTGCTTGTGCCATTTGAAAGAGCTCGAAAAACTCTACAAAGTACTTTCTCAGATTAAAAAAAAATTAGTTCGTAGAATTTTGGGAAACTCTCTAAATTTTTTGGAGTGAAAACTCACTCCATTGGAGTGAAAATTCACTCCAAGCGATACTGAAAACAGCGCAACTCCAACTAAAGTGAATGATCACTCTTTCCTTGGAGTGAAAATTCGCTCTAATCTTGAGAGTGGGATTTTCACTCCTTGTAAGAGTGGCGTTTCCACTCCTAAAGGGTGGCATTTGCACTCCTCAAATAATACAGGTTCTTTTTTCACCTCAGAAAAAACATAGGTATTTCCATGACGGGAAGTTCTGCGACATCACAATTTCCCACCTGTCCGATTTGCAATGGATTCGGTCTATAGCGACTGTGCATCAGAGATTACATATTTTGTTAGCATTCGTTGAGATCCTAACAAATTTGTAGTTCATAACCTTACTTCCGCGAATCACTTTAAGTTTGCTGTATACCTCGAATCCTCACACTTTCGGATAATGAATAGTGACGTTTCACAAGCACATCGTAATATCGTATAATTAATACTCAAAGGACGACTGGAAGAGACGAAACTGTGGACAAAGTTGATAAAATTGAAGTAGAGATTGTTCGTTACGCCGCCGCGGCCAAGGGCCTGCACAGAACATACCTACTGCGCGGGATCTTCACTCTTTGTGGAGTGATAGTTGGAGCGAAAAACAAACCACTCCACACGTTAGAGTGAAAATATTCACTCTTTGCGAAAAAGTGATCAGTTTCACTCTAAAAGAGTGGTTTTTCACTCCAAGTCGAGTGTATGACGCTCTCACTCCGAGCTTGGAGTGAATATGTCACTCCAAAAAATTTAGAGAGCAGTTTTTTTGCTCTCCTGAAAAATCATTATGATGGCACTTACACCGTTTTGCCGTGCCATCCTTCATTTCTCGACACATACCTACTTTTAATTTCGAGTGATTAATAAATTAACCACGCCACGTCGGCCAAGATCAAGCGGGAAAATCACTCATTCGCATACGATCTGTATTTGGGAACTCTGAAGGCTATTATAGATAACATAGACAAGATATATGATCCTTCTTTCGACTCTTCTGCATTGACCGGTGAAGACGTACCAACCGCAACGTGACCTTGAGTACAATAAAGTTACAAACTCACCGATCGGAAGATGCGCGTATCGGAATTGCCATGTCTAGTATACCCAGGTGCATGAAATACCGTGGATAGGGGAGGGTAGCGGAAAATGCGCAACCAACTATCTATACAATATCTCAGGAACTTTCCACCTATGATAGTAGATTCTGTCGCGCGTGCGGGAAGCAGGCGACGAGTGTCAAGTTTGCAACACGAGCCGAAGGCAAGCAGCGAGAACGAGTATGAATGCTGCAGTGTGGGCCGAGCGAGTGGTACAAACTTCACACAAGACACACATCGCCTTCTCGCATTCTCCGTACGTACTATTTTTGTCACCCCCGTGAGCCTGGGGCACAATATGGTCAAAAAACTATTGGTAAAAATGTGATTATTTCTGTTTACTGTGTCAATTATCACCACCTTTCCCTACGTGCATGCTTCGTCTAGAAGAGTCAACTTAGACTCGAATCATCGATGCGCGGGTATCGCCGAACTGCAAAACCGGAAAATCACAGAAACCTCGGAACGAGGTTGCAGCAAACGGTATAGGAGTCCAAGCGAACATGCATACCTAAACCTACCTATTATACCCAGGTCGCATAATGTATATTGGACGGTGCGATATAATCAAAGCACCAGGTGCTAATGATTACGCGTGCTGCCGGGAATCGAGACGAACAAGGCAGCTGACTCCGCACCGCGTAATTAGTAATAATACTTTCCTGACGCTCCCCCATTGAGCGGAGGAACACCGTTCTACCGGAATACCGTACATACGCGTGACCCATGTCTCGTACACATTCATGCGGGTGTCTGTACCTCTATACACACACGCGCCTGTACAAGTAATCTTCTCGAATTTAGGGACGCGAGGCCCTTCCAACTTTTCAGTGACTCACGCCGCCTGCTACCTCGTTAGTCTTTTACCTTTCACTCTCTATTACTCTTGCCATATTATTAATGTCTGTGATACACGAGAGCGGATATACGCGAACCGCGAGCTCTTCCAAGTATCCACGATCCAGAGCATAATATAGGTACGATAATATGCCGCGCAGAGGTTGCAGTTGTCTCTTGGTATACAGATTCGCGTCACCGTATTTACGAAATATGCACTTTTTTTTCAACCCACAAATATAGAGAGTATGAACTGCAGGCAAAGGCTGCTCACTATACGTGTATGTACACATGAGACCTAGATTCATATGCAGGTTGAACCCTGGTAGAGGGTTTTCCTCGTCCTTTGGTTTCGTTCCACGAAATTCTGCAATTCTTTATTGGATTATGAAGCGGTAACAACCAAAGCTGCGCGAAAATAGCGGGCAAAGTGGTCACTCCTTGTAAATTTTTCGAATATTTAAAAAATTAACGAACACTACAAATGTATTCATTTACTTGTATCAGGAGACATCGAATTGACAATATTTTCGAGGATTAGAGAAAAAGGGGGGCGAAGTGGGCCCCTGCAGAAGATTTATCGAATTTCTGCTCACTTTGTCCACCTTTTCCCAGAGTTCTCGTGAAATATATTCAAACTGTTGTTACGAGTCTCCCGATGCAAATATATGAATAAATTCACAAAGTTCGATAATTTTGGAAAAGTACGAGAAATTTTCAGAGGGGCCCACCTTGCCCGGCTCTTTCCTATATTATATTGTAATTATTATGCGTAGCTGTTTTTTCGTGAACTCATACTGAACTGGTAGCATTATATTAATTCTTCTTGTCTGCTCGTCAATCCCGACAAAACCCGCAGCGCGCATGTTTCGGTTTTACAATTAGTACCGTTTGCGACGAAATTTGAGTTTGATATAATTGATCATAAAGTTAGAAGAACCGCAAGTCGGGGGGCCTCGTCTATCGCATACACGGACACTATACAATATATGCCCGCGATCCAACCTCCATACAGTTGCCGATTATACATATTTTCACCATGCAGTACATCCTTGATAATCGTTCTGATTCACCGTAAAAATTATACGATTCTCCATCGTCGTGCATTTCAAACTGAATTTTTTACCTCCAAATTTCACGGGCGAATTGCCGAGTGCCGATACAATGAACACAGACGCGTAATTGTTGCAGCGCTTCATATGCGCGAGTCAATTCAATTTCAACACCTCGTTCGTGCCCCTGCCGATTATCACCCTTGAGCGTGACCCTATTACTCGATAAACGTCGCCACGTGCCGGGACTACGTATACCCGAGGACAGGGGCGGCGCAGGGCAGACGGCGGAGGTCGATGCCGCGACGAGCGAGCTCTCCTAATATCCTCGCGTGTCCATATTCATTAGGCCGTTTTCCCATCCCCGGCAAGTTTCCCCGCACATCGGCCCGCGATTATAATGCTATGCAGGTACCTACTTTCCGCACTTGAAATGCGGCACCGGAATCTTTGAGCAACCTGCATAGGGAATTGCATTACCGCGGTACAGGTATACATATACGAGTATAATTGACCTATAAGCCATATTGTCTTGATAAATAGTGAATAATAGTGGTACAATGCTGCGAGATCATACACGGGGATAATAGCTATAACGCGCATACGGCTGACGTATAGTGCGATTGGCACTTACCGATTCTGACAACATGCAATTTGACAACGCAATGCAAAATGCAGCTCAATATAACAAGCAGAGGTTCGGTGACGAATCCACTACGTACCAGCAGAAGAGATTATGCTCATCCTGCGGTTTGATAATTGATTACCGGGATGATTTGTATTCTTGCAGAGGTAAACCTCGCTCTATGTTTCCCAGGCGGGATTCGGAACGTGTACATGGGGCTGTCCACCTCAATTCACCTAGGCTCGTGACCGCAACTTTTTTAATTTGCTTCATAATTTTTTCTATTATTGTACTTGCTCTAGAACACTTGTGAGTTTTTTCAGATTTAGAAAAAAATCCCTTTCGCGTTATGATTTTTTTTCGACCGAAAAATTCACAAAAATCGTGTGATTGACGTAAAACAGTTTTCCGATCGAGAGAATGTGGGCCGAATTTTTCTTATCTTTTTTGTCCTGATCTAATTTTTTTTTTTGTTCAGGGTACCAGTACAGCGTGATTCAACATATTCTACACATTTCAAAAATCATTAATATCTTATCCAAAGTTTATTATACGTCGAAAAATTGACTTTCTAAAAAATCACGTCGTGAGGTTTTAGACACACGGTTAATTCGATTACATCTCTCGACGTCGCATTTCCTTCGGAGAGCAATTCTTCATCATGTGAATGAGGGAAACTGAGAAAAAAAATCTGTGACAAGTTACGGTCAGTTATCGAAATTTGGCGACAATCTAGTCACTTCTTTGCTGATAACTTGGACCGAAAATTTTGTTCTCTAATTTCCCTCATCCACACGATGAAGGATTGCTCTCCAAAGAAAATGAGATGTCGAGAGACATAATCGGATCAACCTCGATCAACCGTGTGCCTGAAACCTTATACGAGAAGTGATTTTTTAAAAAGTCCATTTTTCTATGTGCAATGAACTCTGGATAGGATATAAATGATTTTTGGAGTATGGACAACTTGTTGAATCACGCCGTACTGGTCCCCTTAACCAAAAAAAAAAAGTTTGGATCAGGTAAAAAAAAATAAAAGAAAAATTCGGCCCACATTTTCGCGATCGGGAAACTGTTTTACGTTAAGGAGGCTCTAGCACAAAGGGCCGATTTGTGTGGGGGCTTACGCGAGGGCCTCTATTTTTACAGAAGACCGCAAGTTTGTCATAACATAGTTGCCTTCCGATCAAATTATTGTTAATTCTATGAATACATTATTAATTTCGCGCCACTGAATAAAAACCGTGAAAGAAGAATAATTTTACGTTACGATACTGCATACATAAGTATGGCAACACCGCGATTCTCTATCTCACTTTCTCCAGTGCTAGACGGATGGAGGTTCAATTCTCGCGCAGGCGCTCTGCCATCATATTTCGGTCTCGCTGCCGAATTTCTACGCGGTTCCATAACCTCTCTAAATTTCAAATTTTACGAGACTTTGACATCGAATATCTCATAATATGAGTCGGTGACCCCATACTGTATTATTGTATTTGCAATCTTCGCGATCTAATCAACATTACTATAGTTTTTCGTAAACATCTGTGTAGTAAATGTAGAGATATCAATTGGCCCATGTCTTTCGAGAGGGATCCTGCCATAAGGCCCATGTTAAAAATTCCAATTTCAACTATTTTTATCTTGCGTATTTAGTCGGTGACCCGGTCTGAAATCTCGCATACGTGAGAATGGGTGCTTGATTTATAATATACTGAAAATTTATTTTTCCGGCACAGGCATGAACAAGTCACTTTTTGACGCCTGTTTTCGGTCCGTAAAGTGGCACTTTTTATGGCTAGCCGAAAAAAAATTTTTTATGGCTAGCCGAAAAAAAATTTGGTGTTTATGTCCACAAAATTTTTTTTCGGCTAGCCATAAAAAATTTTTTTTTGGCTTGCCATAAAAAGTGCCACTCCACGGACCTCAGGCGTCAAAGTGACTCTTCATGCCTTTGCCGGAAAAAATATCGTATGGGGCGCACCCGTAAAGTAACTGTTCGGCGAGGTTATGTTTTTAGTACTCTCCGTTGGCTTTACCTTAGGCTCGCCTTCGGCTCGCCGGTAAAACCAACGGCTCGTACGAAAAACATAACCTCGCCCGAAAACAGTGACTTTACGGGCATGCCACATAATATACTATTTTTTCTGTGCATGACCCGTTCGTGCTAGAGCCTCCTTAATCACACGATTTTTATGAATTTTTTCAGATTAAAAAAACAAAAAAATGGTCCATGTTCGGTCGAAAAAAAATCATAACTCAAAAAGGGATTTTTCAAAAAATCTGAAAAAATTCATAAAAATGTTTTAGAGCAAGTACAACTATAGAAAAGATTACGAAGGAAATAAAAAAAGTTGCGGTCACGAGCCTAGGAAAAGTTCCAAGAGTTTATTAAGTGGGACTCTATCACTCGGCATATTATCATCAGTTGAAGTGATCGATCCAATCGAGTCAGGTTAAAGAAATTCAAAACTTCTTCTTGTTTTTTAACGTTTCGGCGCTTAGTTTGTCGCCCTCCTCAAAATGAATCAATCCATTTTTTTAATTATGTTTAGGTCGTACGGTAGAATGTATTCGAAGCCAGTGTCGTCAACGGTTGTAGAATCGGGAATAACAACGTTACAACAACAAATAACTGACAACGTTTATTCCCGATTCTACAACCGTTGACGACACTGGCTTCGAATATACATTCTACCGTATGACCTAAACATAATTAAAAAAATGGATTGATTTCACGATTTTTTGTTTTTTTTTCTGAGGAGGGCGACAAACTAAGCGCCGAAACGTTAAAAAACAAGAAGAAGCTTTGAATTTCTTTAACCTGATTCGATTGGATCGTTCACTTCAACTGATGAGTTCCAAGAGTTCTTTTCCGAGAGCTACAGTATAAATCTACGGATCTTGCATGTAACGCAATGAGTAGCCGATGCATTGAAAATGTCCTTCGTTATATTATATTTTTGCTAAAGAATGGAAGCGGAGACTCAAACTTACGTTCGCAGTGTCGTTTTGGTCCGCAGAATGCATAAAGAATGCATAAAATTATAAATTGTCAATTATAAACTTTTTTTCACGCAGCGGTTACCGTACTACTACCCTTAATTCCTACAAATTATTCAGTATTGAGATGATAAACATCATTTCATCTGAATATCTGAATTTACATGCTGCTTTATTATTATTACCATCTATGATTATACTAAGAATCAATATGTGCACGTTACTGACTCTACCGAAATGTCCCTCGTTCTATTGTTTTTGTTTTTAGCATTTCTATTTACTTATTCAACTTTTCATTACGCACTTCCGTTGCATCCTTCCGTTACACTACGGCCTACCATATTTCCGACATATTTCACGACTCGCGTCCCCGATTTCAAGATTTGATATTGACCCGACGCAGACCTCACACATGACCCGAAAACGGAAGCATGTTTAATGCTAATATTAATGTGATTGTTGTACCTCAACGATGTGCTTTCAGCTATATGTATATACTGAATAACTGGCTAATTAGTTGATTATTGAAACTGCAGCTTCGTTTCAGCCGGCGATATGATGACTGGATTAGAAAGACCTGACGTATATAGTTCCATTACTTGTACGAGCTTTTGGCAATCAGTGTTTTGCAAAACGCCTGTTAAATTAACTCTGCATAAAAACACTCATGATGGGCCGCTAAAAATGGTACGGGAATGTGGTGCAAGGTGCGGGGAGTACCACGATTTTTACCAACTGTGCAACAGATTGCTCATTAGCTGATAGCTGCAGTAGTGTGATACCCATTGGGTCGGAGATTGACTTGCTCGAAATACTACTGCTTTGGCGTACGCTGCAGGTATGAAAAATGAACGCGCGTAGGTACGCGTATGCGCAACTGCAACAACGGTCGCGTCATCGCCGTTTGTCTCCGCGGGTTACAAAGTCTCTGTCATTGTAAATGCTTATTTCGCCTTTGTTTTTTGGCTTCGGTTCTTCCATACCCTCTACGACCTATATATTATACCTTGGTGAGGGCCGGAACTTTGATTGAGGAGGCCCCGGGGCAAAACAAAATTTGGGGCCCCCCCCTTTATGAATTACTTATGATATGAATATAGAATAAACGAAGGCAAAAATTCACAGCATTTTTTTATTAATATATATTGTTGCTTACAAACTATTCGTTAAAATTTTAACGAAGTGAAATTTATTCGCCATAACGTTACATCGTCAAAAAAGTTTCACAGCATTTGACTTGTTGACACTGTTTACATCTAATAGGTAAAAATAGTAATTATAATCTGGCCGTCTATCACAAAGTTTTTATCACATATTATTATGAATGCAAGCGATTGAAACGTGAGTGAGCAATTGAAACTAAAACGCCTTTTTCCTTGATTTTACTGAAGCAAACTCGTCAATGACTTTATCAAAGTCAATTTCACGCGCTCTTTGATTTTCGATGGAGAGTAGCGCTAGATTGCTAAGTCTGTCTTGTCCCATTGAGCTTCGCAAGTAGTTTTTGATCAATTTCAATTTAGAGAAAGTCCGTTCAGCTTTCGCAGTGGTGACAGGGACAGTTAAAAACATAAGAAGTGCTCTGCACACATCCGGATAACTTGACGACAATGACGCTTTCTCAACGATTAGGAAATGGGCTAACTCTTTAACATCTTTCATGAGACTGATCTCTTTTAGAAATGTTGACTTGCAAAAGTCTTGGAAAACTCATCAGCTTTTTGCTCCAAGTCACTCTTCGATGAATTCGTAAGATATTGAGGTTGCAGGATTCGATAAGTATCCAAAACATTCTTCATTCCCAAAAACCTATTTTCAAGTTGCGATGATATAGTATCTATCATTGGATAGAAAATATTCACTCGGAAGCGTTGTTGAGGATCATTAAATCTCTCATCCTGGGACAATTCATCGAAGTGAGACTTAACTTTACGGGACCTTTTGTCTGAAAACTTTTTCTCAATTTTCCACTTATCGCAAATTTCTGACACATTTGTCAGTAACGAAACAAAACCAGCTCTCAGGCTCTGAATACTCTGCAACGCATTTTGGAGCTGATCATGTGCAAAAAAATGATCGATTCTTTCAGACTGCAATAACTTGGAAGGTAAGTTTATTATTCGCAATATTTCGTCTTGAACCACAAGATGGAAAACAAAATCAAAAGTTTCGATTTTTTTCTGGATCCCTAACGCCATGTTCCTTTCGGTTGACTTTTTGGATTTCAATATTATCTGGCTTAAGCATTTCAGTATATCGCAAAACCTTTGTTTTAAAGCATGAACAGCGTCGTACCTCCCAGAAAAGCGAGTTGGATTCAAAGTTTTCAAAGTGGGTGCACCGTTTTCGTAAACGCTTTGTAATTGCCCCCATCGACTTATACTGTGGCCAAAAAGTCATACACAGATTGAACAGTTTCGAAGAATTCCTCAATGTTTCTATTGGACGATACTGCGTCTTTCAAAACCAGGTTCAAGTTATGAGCAGCACAATGTACAAAATGTGCATGTGGAGCTACATCTTTTATTCTCTGTTGCAATCCTGAATATGCGCCGCTCATGACCGCTGCACCGTCATATCCCTGCCCCCGGCATTTTTGAAGGTCAAGACAATTTTCCTTTAGGGAATCTACCACAAGTTTTTCGAGGTCTGAAGCCGACTGATCATTTACAGCAGTAAATGAAGTGAATACTTCGTCTACATATAAGCAGATCAACCGGCTCCCCTCTATCATTGAAAGTAATACGTACAAAGCGGAATACTTGACTCAATTGATCAATTTTGCTGGTATCTTGGGTCGTGTCTAAAATAATAGAGAAAAATTGAGCATCCTTCGAATCGCGGATAATGTTGTTATGAATTTCTCGCCCCAACAAAGAAATGACTTGGTTTTGTATTTGATGACTTAGGAATTTTGTGGAACCTGCAGGTCGCGCTAACAATTCGCTCAAAACCGGGTCATACTTGGCCAGCAAAGCAATAACCGAAAGAAAATTTCCCTTATTCGAATCCTGAATATTGTCACTCGAGCCTCGAAAAGCAAGATTGCACGTTTCCAGCATCATTGTAACATCGAGAATTCGTTCGAGAATTTTGCGCCACAAATTATGTTCCTCGCGGAATGATTTCTTACATTCAATGTCAATGGTACCGTTTTTACGCCATATCTCATAGCTTGTACAAGAATCTATATGACATTCAGAAGTTTCATGCACTTTGATACGCTCAGAAAGGTGTTTCCAATCCCTAACGCCGCAAGTACTCCATGGATTTTCATATGATCCTTTTTTCGGAAATAACCAACATGGAAGGCAATAGGCTACATCTTTCTTTACGGAATAAGAAAGCCAATTCCTGACAATACGCAAACCTGATTTGGTGATTACAGAGTAATATTTTTCGGAAAAACTACGATTGCTCTGCTGGACATCTTTTGGGAAAGGCCCGTGCGGTTGAGTAGAACCAGAAGCAATCAGATGTGTTTTTATTGCTGGATCTGTGATTAAATCTGGAAATCCATTCTTTTTAAGGGCATGCTGGACTCAGTATTTCCGTATTTAAAAAATGATGAAGCCCGATATGAACGGGGGGGTGTTTAATGGGTTCCTTAGACGATTTGTAATCAAATTGGTAGCTGCATGAACGTGTATCTCACCAAAATCGAGTAAAATAAGCCTTTTTTGTGTTGCGAAGCGTGAGACCGTCACTTGTTTTCACTCATATCACCGACTACGTATCTCAAAGGTGGAAACGGGCTATGTAGCGAACTCATAAATATAATTCCACTAACATATATCGCAAAACTTGTTCATTTCACTCAACGATGAAGCCTCAGAATTGTTTCCAGAAAAAGATTGAAATTCTCGGTATAAAGCATCCATGTTGGATCGTTTCGCGTTGCGAGTCGGGCCGAGCAGCGCTTGCCAACCTTCGTCTCGCGGTCCTGCGTTTCACGACCCGCCGTTCCTTGTTCAGCGCTATGACAGCTGAGCGGGAATTCAAACGGAAATAATTCGGAATAATAATCGTTATAACAAATGTAAGGTATGTATAAGTCGTAAAAATTTGTAA
>JAEUYN010001804.1:0-13605 GCA_018257835.1 Euura lappo
CCCGAGTAGAAATTTCGGTCGGGCCACAATCAGGGCATGATCAAGCAAACCTTACCACCTGATCAGGTGCTTATTAGGCTGCCTGGTCAGGCCCTGATCAGTAATGTAACGCAAAATTCTAGGATTACGGCCAGGCCCTGATCAGGTTCTATAGCCAGGCTCTGATCAGTATTTTACAGCCAGGCCCTGATTAGGTTTGTTGATCAGGCCCCGATGAAGCTTCCTGATCAAGCTTCCTGATCAATCCCTGATCAAGCCCTGATCATATTTGTGGATTTGTGTTTGTATCATCCGATGCTACAAAAATAAAGATTAAATGAAAATTTTATGGGTTGAGTAAGCTGAACCACTCATACTCGGCCGCATACCAACGCTAGAACGCAATTTCACGTCAGAAAAACTTCGCATTGTTTCGACCTAACCGGGTTTCGATCCTGGACCTATCGCTCGCTCGCATTACTAATCGCACGCCCTACCTACTACGCCAAACTACTTATTAGATATTGTGAAAACTTTGATCTACTAATAATAAGAGCTTCGAATATATTTATCTAAATGATTATCCTGCGTGCTTCCGGCAGGTTAAAAGTGTACCAAATAATGGTTGATTCTTAATGAATCACACATTTCACACTGTGGCATGAACCCCGTAATAAAGACAGCCTGATGAAGACCTGATCCGGGGCGTGGCAGGCATGCCTGAGTAAGGGATGCCTGGCGCCAACCTTGCTGGCGGCCATACAGGCTTGCCTCAGTAGGGGATGCTTGATACCAACCTGAACAGGGACGCAACAGGCGCGCGGCACTTTCTAGTATCATGTACTCTGGAAGCCAATCTGACCAAGGGTCCAACAGGTAAACCTCGGTAATTGTTGCCTGATAGCATCCTGATCAGGGGCCCAACAGGCAAACCTTGGCAAGTGTTGCCCGATAGCATCGTGATCAGGGGCCAATCAGGCATACCTTGGTAAGCGATGCCTGATAGCATCCTGATCAGTGGCCCAACAGGCAAAACTTGGCTAGTGTTGCCTGATAGCATCCTGACCAGGGGCCAATCAGGCACACTTCGGGAAGGGATGCCTGATAGAATCCTGATCAGGGGCCCTACAGGCAAACCTCGGCAATTGTTGCCCGATAGCATCCTGATCATGGGCCAATCAGGCACACCTCTGGAAGGGATGCCTGTCAGCTCCTGTCCAGGGGCCCAACAGGCATACCTTGGCAAGTGTTGCCTGATAGCATCCTGATCAGGGGCCCAACAGGCAAACCTTGGCAAGTGTTGCCTGATAGCATCCTGATCAGGGGCCCAACAGGCAAACCTTGGCAAGTGTTGCCTGATAGCATCTTAATCAGGGGCCCAGCAGGCAAACCTTGGCTAGTGTTGCCTGATAGCATTCTGACCAGGGGCCCAGCAGGCAAACCTTGGTAAGTGTGGCCTGAAAGCATCCTGACCAGGGCCATATCAGGAGTGCCCCTGTTAGGGATACCTGATGGGACCCTACTCAGGACCACAGCAGGTTTGTCTTACTCAGGACCGCCTGAACAAAGCTCAATCAGGGCCTGATAGCACATCAGGCTAGCCCTATCAAATTTCTACTCGGGGATCGCACCTTTGTCACAAACTCGACAAAGTGTTGAGTATATCCGTTAGCGACAAACAAGAATACGAATGAAAGCTGCGGGACAGCGTTTAGAACATTGGAGAGTCGTTCGAAATCTTCATCTCCTGATCCTGAGCTGACAGCAATGTGATCAAGACTCTCCGAATTTTTCGCTGCGAAGTCTAACCATTCTTCGACTGTGTAGTATTTTCGTACTACTGTAAAAAGACCATGCTGAAGGCAAAAATATTGTAACGTCGTTAAGATACTCAATTCGTTCATAGTTGAGTTAACTATTTTATAGAAATTGAACTCACCTCTGAAAGGGCCTTGGCCATCTCGAATGTACCGACATTGTCCATGTTGGATGCCATGATAGGAATACCCTTGTAAGTACGTTTTGAGTTGCGGAACGTAATTTCGACCGGTAGATTGACCTAGGAAGTTAATCAATCGGAATATTCATGTATTGCAGTATTTTCCTTCTACAGATCAATATTCCTCCTCTTTGCTTCTTATGAGTTGAGAGGTACATTTAATCACACAATTCATGCAATTACTCCAAGTTATCATAATGAAGATTGATGATTGGAAATTGTTAGACAATATCAATGAAAATATTTTTAAAAAAGAACGCTTAATCGATTTGCATTCATCGTCAACGTGCATTACCTCTGCTCTGCTCCGGATCGTACTTCTCCTTGGGCACAGCAAGACATCTTTGTAATCTAATTTGACGTCATTGATTATAATTGGCATTTTCGGAATCTAAGATTTTATCTAGCGTACGACGGACACTCGCTTCGACGATGGCACGATGTCTACTGAAGTATTCCAGCACTTATTATGGGTATTTTAACCGTGAACTGAAGTTCAATGAAGGTTTTATATATTCTCAGGTGGGGGGACTTAGACATGAAATCTATCCATAAACTATCACACACGTCAATGTGATTCAAGTGTATACGAGGCTGGGTGAAATCTAACGCCAAAATCGTTGAAACTACAAAATGTTAATAGACGATACTTAAAATGAGATATGGAGGATAATTATCTGAATTGCTTCACAAAGTCTTAAATACTTACCCAGCAATGAAGTTCCATTGTTTAGCAGAGATATCTTGTGTACTTAAATTACGTATGAGGTTCCACACTATAATATCATCTACTACTATGTGGGTCGAAAGCAAACTTTCATGTCACTCGTCACGGAGTATCATGTTTTATTTTGTTGTTTGCACGGTCATGACATTGTTTTTTCCAAATGTCACCCAGCCCATCGTATGAACCTGATCCTCATAGGTAGTCCATATATTGTCATTAAATTGCGCCTCGGACCTGTTCCGTCTTTTATTTGACCTAATTTCATTTTTAGAATAAAATAATTGCGTTTGAGGAGTTTCTGAATAGTTACTGCGGTCTCCTGAATGCATATGTGCAGTAACTACCATCCTCTCCGACGACTCTCACATCCGGCAGAATCGCTCGTGAAGTCGGAAGTTCACTTTTCCAAGCTATTGGATCATTCGCAGACTGACCACGAGCCACCTAACAAGCTCTAGAAAATCTTTCTCCGGGAAAAGCCGTTAGACTGTATAAAATTGACCTCTACTTTACCTCGCTGACTGCTTGCAGAAAATTTTCAATAAAATTCCTTGATTTTTAACATGAATTTCGAACATACGAGCTGATAAATCTTACATTTAGGTAACGTCGAAGTTCAGCCTTGGAACAATGCTTTGTTAGTTAGGACAGGTTACATCATTGCGGGCTTTGTCGAAATCTAAATCTTATACTTACAATCTAAAGTACGCGTAGTCAAATATTTGTTCGGTAAAACTGAAAATTAACTTCTATGAAAATTGCTCCACAGTAATGAGTTTCAGGTTTGATATCTTGGAAGAAATTATTTGTCTATTAGATGAAATAGTCCCGGAGATGTCACTGATTATTCATTTGCACTCATTGTCAGTTTTTGCATAGGCTCGGGGCCACCAGATCTGCCTTCCCTAAAAATATGTCTGCATATTCACAACTGTAATGCGTAGGACAAGTATAGTTTTATGCTCGAAGTACAAGGTCGAGTTTACGATGATCGCACGTGCCTTATCACAGAAAATAGTGGAATTTAGTGGTGGGAACACACAGTCCAGAGTCCACGAAGCAAACTGCAGTATGCTTGAGAGTATAATTCAAGATATTCTTCTCCGCAGTGCAGGCCACATATTAGTTGGGACATGGGTGAGGAAACGTAGGCATTATTTACGATTATTCGAGGATCAGATACACTCGGCCGGATTGAAAGATGAAGGAAAATAGCCCCAAAAAGGATCGTGAGAGTCGAGCAAAGAGGATTTTCGGTTCATCAAAAAAGACACACAGCCTACTCTACCACTTCTCCAATATTACGGGGTGCGTGTTTTGCGACATGAAATACTATCCTCGGTTCAAGACCCGCTCGTAATTGCTCCGACCACTTTTCCCCTCCAAGATTCACCGGTAGTTTGGTCCCATTATGAAAAAATAGAACAGAATCATTCCACTATCAGAATACTGTTTAATAACTTTTGCCTTCGCGGAACTCAATCATTTCTTACAACCCAAAACTCCCAAGATTATCCAGAAGGCACCCTGCCTTCTCACAAATTGATTTACGCCCCGAATATCGGATACAGTTATTTCTTACTGTTTTTCCCAACTCTTTCTGATCCTTGACACATAGCAGGACCGTTATTTCATAAGTTACCTCTCTTCGTGGAGGTGTCACATTTTTCTGAAACCGATTAATCCTTGATAAAACATATATGAAGTAACAGCCTATATCAAAATTACGACATCACACTGGGATGTAAGAAAGTGGAGCCTGAAGTAGGCCAAAATGAAAGTCAATCAATTTTTGATCAACGAAAAAAAAACTCTTATCTAATAGACCGCTGACCGTATCGTGTTCAACAGTTTTCCGTCGAACTATCGTTAAATCAGGATTTAATGCTTAGCCGTACGTTTTCCACGGGCTGGAAGCATCCGATACCGGTACGTGTACCGTTCAAACTACTGGGAAAAACAAATTGAATGTGATTCGAGGACTGCGGGTTAAAAGTAGAGAGCAGAGAAAGAAGATCCAGAAATTTGTGTGGAAACTCTCTGAATTTGAATTCCGAATTTGGCAAAATGGAGGAGACACCCTGCAGCTAAATTTAATCTGCATATGTGCATCTGCAGATTGCCTGGCTTATCGCGTAATTAAGTAGCTAGATTCCCTCGAAACTGAGAAGACTTGATTCAAATCTTTACTCTGCTGGAATTCTGGACTAGATTATAGCCAGAGATATAATGCTTCAATAAAACTTACATATGTTTTGCCGTGCGAAACAGAGCTACAGATATTATCAGAATAAATGAACAGCGAGAGGAACTCAGAAACTGAAATCGATCGCACCAACTGTTGAGGTTCACACTAATCTGCGGCAGACAAATGAGGGACTTATCAGTGCCTCGTCATTGCTGACAAACATTCACCTCCAGTGTCAATAAACAATTACTTTTCATACCACGACGGGATTGAAGACAGTCGGCACGACAGACAGCACAGAACTAAAAGTCGTCCATTAAGTTTTAGATACGTTTTACACATATTTTTCAGCCTGTGTCGGTTCCTAAAGCGGCCGTTTCTTCGAAGGTTGGTTGAGTATATGAATGCGCACGTGTGGAGTACCGATAAAGTTACTTTCAGTCCAAGGCGTTAAAAGAAGCTCGGTTTGTACTCCGCGCATGCGCATTGATAGTCAAATCTCAGATTATTGGACGCTTGAGCCTAACCCCAACTGGAAAAATTGATATACTGAAAAAAGAAGGCCTGGCTTTGTGAATGAATTTATCCTTTTTTTCTTCAATTTTTTTAAATGGTTTTGATATATTCTCGTGCTCAATACGCGCAGTACTTATGCGACGTTGGTAATTGTTGGCTGCGAGACTATTTCTAGAGTCAAAGTTGCCCGAGGCACGCACCACTTTTATGTGGTAATTAATATCATCACGCCTCGTTAGCATAATTACACGTTAACCTGACATACCTGGGGAGTTGTACCAACGGTTTGCGGTATTTTCTGTCAGTGATATTCAGCATAACGCTACCAGAACGATACTCGATCGATTTTCAGTTTTCGAGTTCAAAATACCGTTCAGGAATCAATACTCCCTATATATTGAAAATCGCAACCGGAAACTTTTTATATCCAAATTCCATGCATATCGATCAGTGAATGTTTTTCCTCATCGATAAATTTTCATTTAGCTTACTTTCCAATCAACGATACCCCTTCAATATAGATGAATAAACCATGCAATCCAATTCATTCAGATTTTACCTGGCACAAGAATTTTCCAACAAACCAAACAAAATACAGTTTTTATTCAGAATAGGCCAGTATGACATCAGACTCATGTAAGCCTTTTTTTTCAATCTGGCAATTAGGTAGATGTGCCTAAGTCGCAGGCAAACACTTTATCACGCACTGGATTATACCTAATACCTGAAATTTCCGCAACCTCAAGTATTCACAATCCGAAAAAGCTTGACGCCATAATATGGTGAAATTTACTCGCTCTAGTATTTGACGATAACAAAATTCCGGTATAGTTGATAAAGTTGTTTTCTCTCTCGCGTTTACGGCCCAACTAAATTGAAAGGGGGTCGGATCGTAGTCCAAACTCAATTTTCAATCAATAATGATTAATCAAAATTTGATAAGGGACGTTCGATACCATAATTCGGTTCGCAAAAGCCGAATTCACAGTGGAGTTTGCGCACGGTAGTTTGTATCGGCGTTACGTTATACCCGATAATTGAAATGCACATAATTGAAGCTGTAATTAAATTATTGGTCGCAGCAAACGCTCTTAGCATTCATGAGAACTTGAGTGAAAGAGTTTCGACTGAATGGATTTACTAAATATTGGTTCATAAATTCGCCTCAGTTGATGTGAAGAAACTTTTAACGAAGAATAATAATTGTTAGCAACAATCGACACGCTCGAACTTTACGGTACGCAAAATCTGAAGGTATCTGCCATTTTATGAGTTGCCATAAAAAAATGTAAAGTGTCGTCTTCGGTTCTCTGCAATCCTGACGTCAAACCATGGTACGATGTGAACGAAATCTTATTTTCCAAGTTTTACGAGCCTCTTCGGAGGACCGTATCTCGACGGAACCATCTCGACGTCGCAGGCTTCCGCGAAGTTATTTAAAACTCGTCAGGCTACTAGAGATGGTAAGAAAATAGGTGAAAAATGAATCTCCGTTGACGTTAAAAAAGCTTGTTCACGAACCTATTTCGAACCCCAATAACTGACTGTTAGGGTTTAGTTCAACTTGAACTTTCGAGTTTGACCGGTATGAATACCTAATATTTCATGACGGAGCATGATACCTCGAGTTGATTGCCAGCTATACATTATTCGTGGAGCAATTCTTATCCCCGGAGATACTCGGTTTATGAAAATCCGAGAATATTAACAAGTCGAAAGTCACCAAGTAAATTATTAACACCGAATACGAGTGGAATTCTCCACGACTATGTGTGCAGGCAATGCATTTAAATTAGGGTATAATTTGAGACACAATTTGAATAATAACACCTCGAAATAATATAAACTGATCCTCATAACAAATTGTTCCACGTCTTCGTCTACATCCCACAAGACCAACGACCACGTCTTAGGGGGCGTCCATAAATTACGTGAGGCGATTTTTGGGATTTTTCGACCCCCCCTCCCCCCTCGGTGAGATTTCGTGAGATTTGGCTCGACCCCCCCCCCCTTAAATCTCACGTGAGATTTTTCAAAATGCGTATTTTGCTTGATTGCGTTGGATTTCTAATAAAAAAATAGTATATTGTGTACCTAGGGCGTAAAGTGGGCTTTTTTAGACCGAGTGTGGAATTTGCAGTACAAGTCGAAGGTGAGCTAGCACGAGTCGAAGGTGAGCTCGCACGAGCCGAAGACGAGTACTGCAATCACACGAGGTAAAAAAGCCCACTGAGCCCTTGGTGCACACCATATTTTTTGTAACGCATGTATTGATTTCTGCGTTTTTTGTGTCTATAAGCGGGACGAAGGTGACCTTTTTTGACACGGCAACACATAGTTATGTTACAATTAGATTGCATTTCTAACAGCAAACAGTAAATATCATACGAATAAAGGATTATATACATGTATATACGTATATGTACATATATATATATATATATATACATATGTATATATGTATGTATACATATATACATATGTATATACATACATATATACATATACATACATATGTACATATATATATAACATATATATTAGGGTGTCCTGTTTTTTATTTTTATTTTTTTATTCCACCGGCCACCGCAGTCATAACTTTGGTAGTTGGTCTGAAACGAACCCACACCAAAGATGAGCATTGTAGCTCATGTCTAAGAGGTGCCTCAATAATTTTTTTCATTTTAAAGCGCCATATCGATAATCGCCTGTACGCTCCAATCATATTTTTTGGAATGGATTAAATGTGTAGTTTGGGCTTCATGCTGACCAACTTTCTGCATAAAACGTTCTTATTAGGCCTTTGGCTTATTCAGACCGGGTTTAGCCTGAAAAGCTCGTAAATTTTTTTTTATTTTCTTTCAACACAAAAATTTAGGCAAACGTTTATTGTCATGAAAACAAAATTTCGCCAAAGTTTCAATCTCCTAGCCCCATTATTCGACCTTTTTTTTGTCAATTATGGCGTTTTCACGTTTTTAATTTTTTTCTTGGTATTTATAAAAAGATATCTAACCGACAAAAATCACAGCTAAAGAAGACATAGAAACACATACAATCATATTTTATTTCATGCTTTTTGCAAAAAATTGAGCTGGTTGAAAAACCAAGACATTCTATCTTGCTTGTAACTGTGATTTAATAGAGTCGTACCTACTTGTGTCCAATGTTGTTCTGACACTTCGGAAGTACTCCAACCTGTGCCCAATCGCAAGAAATCGTCGCAAATAATTTCCAAAAAGTGCCACAAATTACTTTCCTAGACGGCTTAATTAGCGATTCCATGATAAATTGGATTTAAAAGGCAACTATCTTTTTATTCATGGCTAACACACAAAAATTCATCAAATTCAATGTTTATCCATTCCCTCAGATCGTGATATATATATTTTTTAATTTTATTAAAATAAAAAATGAAAATGTTGATTGAGGCACCTCTTAGACTTGAGCTACGAAGCTCATCTTTGGTGTGGGTTCGTTTCAGACCAACTACTAAAGTTATGACTGGTGGCCGGTGGAATAAAAAAATAAAACTAAAAAACAGGACACCCTAATATATATGTACATATATGTATGTATATGCACTGTATATACACACATACAGTCGTATATACACTGTTTAAAAAGCGGGCTAAAATGAATCCATTTTTGCCCGCTTATTGAAAAGCGGGCAAAAATGGATTCATTTTTGCCCGCTTATTCGAGCCGGTCAAAAAAAGGTCACTTTAGGCCCGCTTAATAGGTCAAAAAAACGCAGAAATCGTGCATGTGTTACAAAAACATAATTTATGAATAAACAATAAATTACGTGATATTGGCCGAGACCCCCCCTCTCCCCCACGTGAGATTGGGTGAGATTCGGCTCGACCCCCTCCCCCCCCCTAAACGCCTCACGTAATTTGTGGACGCCCCCTTATCACACTCGCTGCTTTTCACCTCGCTTATATACCAAAGAATATTTCAAGCTACGATACAGCCTCTTCGGATTATTCCGAATATTTCCTACGAGATTTTCATAGAATCCAATATCTGATCTACGATATCGGACATAAAAACGGTAATCCGTTATGGGAAGTATAAACTATACGTAAGCTCCACCTGCAGTATTTCATAACGATGGGTCTCTTCTTGAATATTTAGAATGCTGTATAGTTCGATAAAAATGGATTGCTATAAATGCACCGTAACGGTCGCCTCCGATTTCGCCAGAGACTGCATCGCCTCGATACTACGGAGCAGATGCGCTCAGCAATTTCCATCAAAACGAACTAACTGCTCGATCCTCGAATCCTGAAGAAGCACAGCTTGCGCTGGGATGCCAGATCAAGCAACCATCCTGTCCTGAAATTCAAGCCCTAGCGGATTCGGTTACGCCAAAAATACACCGAAAATACACAGTTAAAAATGGTGTAAATTTGGTGATATTTCGGTAAAACGCCATCTTGTTTCCAATATTACACCAGAATCGCACGGTGTGTATTTGAATTTTTCACACTACTTTCACACCAATTTCACACCAATTAATTTTACACCGATTTTACATCCATTTCACACAAAACGGATATTCGAGAAAAAAAAGGGATACCTGAGACGAGATCGACCGCCGTCGTTCGAATTTGCAAGCAGTGACGCTACCGTCTGAGCTAGGGAACTTCATAATAGTGATATAACCAAGTTTTAGGTTCATAAGCTTTGATATGATTGTGATTGATTTTTGATTTTCAAAGAAGTTGGTACACTTCGATCTAAATAGATGAGTTCTGCAATTGGCGTAAAATCGGTGAAAAATCGGTCGGGTGTGAAAGCCGTGTAAAATTAGTTGGTGTGAAATTGGTGTGGAATTAGTGTGAAAAATTCAAACCCACACCGTGCAATTTTGGGGTAATTTTAGACGGATTGCAGTGTGTCACTGAAATACCACCTATATCACACCAAAATAACACCACGCCAAAAATACACCAGAATATCACCGGGAAAAGTGGTGTAAATGAATCTGCTAGGGTATCTGCCCGACGATCCTACATCGTACTTGTAGGACCCTCTGATGCCGCGCAGTATCGTCGCGGGGTGGATATTTCAAAATTTCGGTACGAAAAAATAGTTATTCGCGACCCATGTGAGGGAATATCTGCCCCACGATCCTACATCGTACTTGTAGGACCCTCTGATGCCGCGCAGTATCGTCGAGGGGTGGATATTTCAAAATTTCGGTACGAAAAAATGGTGAATCGCGACCCATGTGAGGGAATATCTGCCCCACGATCCTATATCGTACTTGTAGGACCCTCTGATGCCGCGCATTATCGTCGAGGGGTGGATATTTCAAAATTTCGGTACGAAAAAATGGTGAATCGCGACCCATGTGAGGGAATATCTGCCCCACGATCCTACATCGTACTTGTAGGACCCTCTGATGCCGCGCACTATCGTCGAGGGGTATATATTTCAAAATTTCGGTACGAAAAAATGGTGAATCGCGACCCATGTGAGGGAATATCTGCCCCACGATCCTACATCGTACTTGTAGGACCCTCTGATGCCGCGCAGTATCGTCGAGGGGTGGATATTTCAAAATTTTGGTACGAAAAAATAGTTATTCGCGACCCATGTGAGTGAATATCTGCCCCACGATCCTACATCGTACTTGTAGGACCCTCTGATGCGCGCAGTATCGTCGAGGGGTGGATATTTCAAAATTTCGGTACGAAAAAATAGTTATTCGCGACCCATGTGAGGGAATATCTGCCCCACGATCCTACATCGTACTTGTAGGACCCTCTGATGCCGCGCAGTATCGTCGAGGGGTGGATATTTCAAAATTTCGGTACGAAAAAATAGTTATTCGCGACCCCTGTGAGGGAATATCTGCCCCACGATCCTACATCGTACTTGTAGGACCCTCTGATGCCGCGCAGTATCCTCGAGGGGTGGATATTTCAAAATTTCGTTACGAAAAAATGGTGAATCGCGACCCATGTGACGGAATATCTGCCCCACGATCCTACATCGTACTTGTAGGACCCTCTGATGCCGCGCAGTATCCTCGAGGGGTGGATATTTCAAATTTTCGGTACGAAAAAATAGTTATTCGCGACCCATGTGAGGGAATATTATCTGCCCCACGATCCTACATCGTACTTGTAGGACCCTCTGATGCCGCGCAGTATCGTCGAGGGGTGGATATTTCAAAATTTCGTTACGAAAAAATAGTTATTCGCGACCCATGTGAGGGAATATCTGCCCCACGATCCTACATCGTACTTGTAGGACCCTCTGATGCCGCGCAGTATCGTCGAGGGGTGGATATTTCAAAATTTTGGTACAAAAAAATGGTGAATCGCGACCCATGTGAGTGAATATCTGCCCCACGATCCTACATCGTACTTGTAGGACCCTCTGCTGTCGCGCAATATCGTCGAGGGGTGGATATTTCCAAATTTCGGTGCGAAAAAATAGTTACTCGCGACCCATGTGAGTGAACATCTGCCCCACGATCCTACATCGTACTTGTAGGACCCTCTGCTGTCGCGCAATATCGTCGAGGGGTGGATATTTCAAAATTTCGGTACCAAAAAATGGTGAATCGCGACCCGTGTGAGGGAATATCTGCCCCACGATCCTACATCGTACTTGTAGGACCCTCTGATGCCGCGCAGTATCGTCGAGGGGTGGATATTTCAAATTTTCGGTACGAAAAAATAGTTATTCGCGACCCATGTGAGGGAATATCTGCCCCACGATCCTACATCGTACTTGTAGGACCCTCTGTTGCCGCGCAGTATCGTCGAGGGGTGGATATTTCAAAATTTCGGTACGAAAAAATAGTTATTCGCGACCCATGTGAGGGAATATCTGCCCCACGATCCTACATCGTACTTGTAGGACCCTCTGATGCCGCGCAGTATCGTCGAGGGGTGGATATTTCAAAATTTCGGTACTAAAAATAGTTATTCGCGACCCATGTGAGGGAATATCTGCCCCACGATGCTACATCGTACTTGTAGGACTCTCTGATGCCGCGCAGTATCGTCGAGGGGTGGATATTTCAAAATTTCGGTACGAAAAAATAGTTATTCGCGACCCATGTGAGGGAATATCTGCCCCACGATGCTACATCGTACTTGTAGGACTCTCTGATGCCGCGCAGTATCGTCGAGGGGCGGATATTTCAAAAGTTCGGTACGAAAAAATAGTTATTCGCGACCCATGTGAGGGAATATCTGCCCCACGATCCTACATCGTACTTGTAGGAACCTCTGATGCCGCGCAGTATCCTCGAGGGATGGATATTTCAAATTTTCGGTACGAAAAAATAGTTATTCGCGACCCATGTGAGGGAATATCTGCCCCACGATCCTACATCTTACTTGTAGGACCGTCGATGCCGCGCAGTATCGTCGCGGGGTGGATATTTCAATTTCGGTACGAAAAATATTTATTCGCGACCCATGAGGAATATCTGCCCCACGATCCTACATCGTACTTGTAGGACCCTCTGCTGTCGCGCAATATCGTCGAGGGGTGGATATTTCAAAATTTCGGTACGAAAAAATGGTGAACCGCGACCCATGTGAGTGAATATCTGCCCCACGATCCTACATCGTACTTGTAGGAACCTCTGATGCCGCGCAGTATCGTCGAGGGGTGGATATTTCAAAATTTCGGTACGAAAAAATGGTGAATCGCGACCCATGTGAGTGAATATCTGCCCCACGATCCTACATCGTACTTGTAGGACCCTCTGCTGTCGCGCAATATCGTCGAGGGGTGGATATTTCAAAATTTCGGTGCGAAAAAATGGTGAACCTCGACCCATGTGAGTGAATATCTGCCCCACGATCCTACATCGTACTTGTAGGACCCTCTGATGCCGCGCAGTATCCTCGAGGGGTGGATATTTCAAAATTTCGGTACGAAAAATGGTGAATCGCGACCCATGTGAGTGAATATCTGCCCCACGATCCTACATCGTACTTGTAGGAACCTCTGATGCCACGCAGTATCGTCGAGGGTGGATATTTCAAAATTTCGGTACGAAAAAATGGTGAATCGCGACCCATGTGAGTGAATATCTGCCCCACGATCCTACATCGTACTTGTAGGACCCTCTGCTGTCGAGTAATATCGTCGAGGGGTGGATATTTCACAATTTCGGTACGAAAAAATAGTTATTCGCGACCCATGTGAGAGAATATC